>JARHVA010006369.1:0-177500 GCA_037957365.1 Torreya grandis | reverse complement strand
AAAAAAACACTTTTAGGATTTGAGAGATCTATGTTGTATCTTGATACACAAATGGATGTGTTCAAGAGGTTCCTATTCATCTTATTCATAAGATGAGAGATGCATTAAATCTAGTTAAAAGAGAGTGGGCACCTATTGGGAGAAATAATTGGCAAAGGCTTACAAGTGAGATGCTTGATCTAAGTGGCCTAGTTTATTCCTTATAGGATAGGCTAAGATTTCATGAAAGGAAACCTCATCAAACATACCATCCTTCATACCCACTTCCCTAAGTTTCCTATCAACCATATTTGATCCCTACTCATGATCCCAATCAAGGATATCAAACTCATCATTTTCCCAATCAGTTGAAAGAGAGAGTATAAAAGAGAAACCTTGTTTTTAAAGCCAATATTTATAGGAATATTTAGTTGGATAATATTAATATGTATTAGTACATGTTAGCATCAAATGAAGTTAATTTAAAGTCCTCATTTCCCTCTCACATTGCATCCCCATCTCAAGGAGTGACCTTTAGATATGCCATTCCAAATTGGAGATAAGGTGGAGATTCCAAGCCTAAGGAGATTACAAGTTTATTGAATAATTCATACACTCCTTAAGTTTCATCACCACCTCAATAAAATAATCCTAATACCAACATCATAAACTAGAGTAATATAGTGGAATCATGGGGAAAGAAGGAGGAGAAAAGCCTAGATAAACACTGTGAAGTTGAAGAAAAAATTAATCTTATGCAAGTCCCTCCCACCCTTCCTCAAGAGACATATTTTTCTCCATTTCAGCCCTATTTTACTCCTCATACTTATGATTATTCATATGAACTTCAATAAATTTTTTTCCAAGAGAATCTAGCCAAGCAGATTGAAGAGTTAGAGGCAAAGATGAAATTGCTAAGTCAAGGTGTGATGGAAGGTTTAGACCCAATAGAAGATAATATGCCTAAACACACCCCATCCACCATTCCTAAAGAGAGTAATAAATATAAATCAAATTTTAATGAAGTTATTGTCAAGTTGATGGAAGAAAATCAAGTTGTTTTATCCCAAGGTTTACCTCCCCTTCCCCAAGAATACCCAAAAAACTTCTTACTTTTCATTCTTAGCCTGATTTTGAGCCCTATGTTCCACCTCCACAAACTAGTTAAAATTGTCCTAATCCCATCACATTTTTCCTTATGGGATCCTATATAATATTATTTGGTTGAATAAAATTCACAAATATTACTTGAAGAAAGCCTACCTCCTTGGCAGCCTCATTGGGCTAGGTCACATGAGATCAAGATGCCTAGTCTTGGCATCACCATGAAGAAGGAGATGGAGAATCTTGTAGCCATTGAATAAGAATCCACATATAATAAAATTTTTGTAGATAATCATCTCAAGTATTAGTATGAATGTGATATCATGTATGGAGAATAATTTCAAGTCTTTCCCAAATAATTTGTATCCATAGAAAACTCTCTTGAGACCAATGTGTAAGATGACGTTATTGAAGATGACCCAATAACTCATATTGATCTTGAATAGCCATCAGATGAATTGGATTTTAAATAAAAATATCTTGATGACATGATACATCAAGAAGAGAAGATTTAAGAGGTAGTGGCTCTAGATAATAAAAAGGATAAAGATGATTGGCAGCTATAAATGGAGTTATTTCAATGGCTTGAAGAGTTTTGCCAGGTTGAGAATAAAGTACATGGAAAGGTGAAGAAGGAAGCTTCCATGGAGGAAAATTACCAAGATTGTAAATAATATGAAAATCTCCTTGATGAGCTAGAAGAAATTTTAGTTGAGAGGAAGCCCAATCTTATTGAGAGCACTATGGAAATCAAGAATGTATGCCTTGTTGAATCAATATTTGAGGTTATAATTGAGGATCCATATGAGAAGGTTGAGGATATTTGAATGAAAGAGGAATATTTTTAAATTGTATACCTATTTGAAGATGGTCTACTTGAGAGCATGGAAATTGAATTTTCAATAAATAGGTCTGATCCATTAAGTGTTTCATCTAAAGATCAACATGCTTTGCACCATGTTTCATCTCATGAAGAGGTTGATATAAGAAAATTTCATTTTGATCTTGGAAAGGGAGGTATGATTATTTTTTAGATGTATTTAGTTGTTTACTTCCTATTTTTTCTAAGTGCCTTGAGCACATGTTTGTGTCTTGTTAGTGTGTTTGCTTTGTTTGGTGTGTGTCTTTTGCTTTGTGTGGATGAGGTAGTCAAGTGATATTGTCTCGATAAAATACTTGTGGTCAATGGTCAAAGGTTTTTATTATTTGTATAATTCCTATTTTTTCTAAGTGCCTTGAGCACATGTTTGTGTCTTGTTAGTGTGTTCGCTTTGTTTGGTGTGTGTCTTTTGCTTTGTGTGGATGAGGTAGTCAAGTGATATTGTCTCGATAAAATACTTGTGGTCAATGGTCAAAGGTTTTTATTATTTGTATAATTATTTAGATGATTCCCTAATCCCAATGGACTGATAAGGCTACTGGTCTAGTTAGTATAGCAGGCATACTACCCTTATGAGTCACCAATTTGTTGATCAAATTTGATTTTAAGGTCAAATTGGGACTCCTATAGGTAAAAAATTGAATTTTAGGTGTTTTATGGGTCTAATAAATATATAACAGAGTTTTTATAGGTTAATTAATGCCATTTAGTGTTATACTATCCTTGGTCCTTCGTCATTTTAGCCTTTTTAGTCATTTTGGGTCATTTTGAGCTCTAAAAAAGGGAATTTAATGAGTTGTATGGATTTATTGGGAAGTTTGAAGGTTAAAAAATGTGATGTAACATAAAATGTGTCCTTATATGTCTTAATAAACTGACATAACTAAAAAGTGGTTAGTTCTTCAGTAGAAAGGGTAGTTTTCTTCAGAAAGAAAGAGATTTTGGCACTTGTATGGCTCATGAGGAAGTGTGCCACATGGGAAAAGATAATAGAACATAATTTAATATTAATAACACTAATATAAGTGTTTTCAATGATTTTTAAGTGTCAAAAAGGGCCCAAAAGCATTATGCTCCATCTTTGCTTTCTTAGACATACAAAAGTGACCTTCAAGTTTTTGCTCAATATAGACAGCTGAAGAGGTTTCAAGTCATATGATTTTGGGAGGTTGTATTAAAACAAGATAGATTAATTTAAATATAAATATTTTTTTAATAATGGTGTCTTGTTATTCATGAACCATACTCATGAATTTGACTATACTTTTTTGCTTGTTGTTTCATGCACCCTATAGGATTTGTTCCATTTTTGTCAAATCTATATGAACCAATTAGCTATGTTGACTTAAGGAGATGTGGGATATATTATTAGATTATTACCATTATTATTTTAATGTTATAAAGTGTTTGGATATCTCAAATATATCAAGGTTACAAGAGAAGCATCTTTCTATGTAGTTGGCAAGTTTCTACTATTTGCAGTACCTTCATGCTTTGGTAATGGTTTTATAAGGTGGATATTGGTTCATAATAATTTTTTAAAATTCTTATATATCTATTCACATTTAAATTTTATTCTCAAAATCACCATTCTCCTTAAAGTTACAATCACAACCACATATACAACCAGTCTACCTTATGACTATCATATATAGTCAGCCAGGTGCTTGCAAATGATTTTAACATTAAAAGGGATGTTTTGGAATTATTATTAATCTATCCTTGATAAAAATTATTAATTTAAGGTTTTACATTGAGTTTGGGTTGTTTTTTAAACCATTCATCTACCCTTGATGTTCTATCTATACTCACTGCCTATATACAACTCATATACGTCTACAAGAGTCTCCATGATGACATCATGCTATGATATGAGATTAAGTAGTGGTTTAAATATATTTGAGACATTAAGAGTGTATTTTGGAGATTTATTTTGGTTCACAACTCAAGAAATATTCAAAGTTTATAACCAGGCCTACAAAGCAAGTTTTAGCCTAGTGCCCAAATAAAGGGTCACTCATACTTATGGTACTAATTATGATTTATAACTTGTTTATACATGTTTATGATGACAAAATATACATTTTAAATCTCTTGGGATTAAAATAAAACATCAACAAATCCATTTTGAGCTTCAAGGACACTTAGGCCTATTTGACATGGTTAGGTATAATTTTCAAATTCACGGTCAAATTTAATTCTAGCCTTAGATATAAATTTAAACATATTGGATCATGTTTTTTGGGTTAATACATAGGTCATAGATCTTTTTTAGGGTAGATATTTTGCAAATAACCCATTTTTGAGTTCAAAACTAACTCAAACATGTAGAAATTGTAAAAACAAGCTCAATAGCCTAGTTTTAGATGCTCATATCTTTCATGAGGCCTTAAATGGATTAAAAAGGAGTTAATAGGTGTTATCAAGATCCTCTAACATCATTTTTGTGTAATTTTTTGCAATTTTGACGTCATATCTTTATGAACAAAGCTTAAAAGTCAGGCCTAAATCCCTTGCAAACCCTTAATAAAGACCTGATTAGAGAAATGAAGTTAGAGATGAATTATAATAGAATATTTTGATCATGAAAGTTATTATATCTTGCATAGGACTCACTCAGTATCCAACCCATACTTTTTAGCTTTATGAACTTGTATGAACAAGGTACAAAATAGGCTTTTTTGATAGTTTTATGCATTGCGTAGGTTACAAGAGGAGTATTTAGATGAAATAAATTTTGAATGGAAGATTAATAAATTTAATAACTCTATATGGTAATTTTATTATAATAAAAAACTCCTAAGTTTCCAAAATAAAGCTCTCATCTTAGCCAATCAAAACTAGCATAGTGGATAAGCTAGTAAGAAGGGTGGAAAACTTCAAGTGAGGTGATTTTAAGGTATCCTTGATGATTATATATCTATGTAGGATATTAAAAGGTGTCATAAACTATATCTCATGGATTTTATTTGGAAAATAATTCCAAGTTTGAGTCCAAGTGTGTAGGGTGCATGAAGGAGGAGTTTTCTTGATAACAGATGATGATAACTCATTTTGGGATGATTCTAGATGACCAAGCATACAAACAATGCATGGAGAGGCATGTATAAAATCTATCCCATTAATTAAAATCATCATACCTATCCCTAATCAATTTTAGGATGTTCAAATAGAGCTAATCATGAAGGTAGTTTTTTTGAGCTAGTTAAGGGAATTTCATGCCACTTTTCAATATTTTGATGACTTGTATGGACACTTGGACTTCCTAACCTTGAATGGTTCATCAAATATAATATTATTATGGAAAATTAACTAATTATCTCAGCTTGATAAATGCCCTTGTGACCATTGGACTTCTCTCTTCTCCTCTCTCTCTCGAGTTCTATAAGAACTAGCCATTTTGGTCATTGTAACTTATGCTCCACCTGAGTATGGAAAAGACATGCTCATTTAAATACCATTTTATCAATAATATTAATTATTTTTACCTCTTCATGACTATTATTAGTGTTTTCATTTGTAATGTTTTATGTTGCATAAGTGATAACTCTTGTTTCCTTAGCATGATAGTTTCATTCTATCATCTATTTGCAGTTGGAAAGCTTCTTCTTTCAAGGCATGCGAAGTGTTATAAGAAATTTCAAGGATTTAGTGAGTTATTATTTTCATTAGTTTAATTCAAGGCCTCTTTTATATTCCTCTTATATTTTCATATTTATCTATAAACTCATAATGCAACATTGATGTGAGAAGATACAAATTAAAGGAGTGTATGTTTGGTTAGTCCTTTGTTCTCATGTGTAAAATGTTGTTGGTTAGAAGTCATAATATTATTTGGTGTATCACATCCCTTATAATAATTTTATTTTAGTTATCTCTCTCTCTTTGCCTCCCAAATTTTAGTTGTAGTTACAATCCAAAGTGGTACATCAAGGGAGCTATCTCTATCTAGAGATTCACCTCTTCCTTAGGCTACCCACAAGCCTAGAGGTGTTTTCATTGTGCCACTTGGATGAGGAGAGATTTTACATCTCCTCAAAAGGTGAAAATCCAAGTGAAAATATGTATTTATCCATAAACACAAATATATTCATAAAATACTATTGTATAAACTAATAAACATGATCATAATGTATATAATATAGAAGTAGAACTAACTCATAGATAATCAATCATGTAAATTAAGTAACATATAATTATTCCATAATCAACATATGACATAAAGTTTAGTCAATTAGAAGTTAATCACATAATAACCTTAAAAATCCATGGATCAATAGGTTATTTAGCTTAGTGAGAAATTGGGATGTGACATTCTTCAATTTGATCAAATATTCCTTAATCGATCTGGTCTATAGTTGCTTAGTGCACATGTGAAGGATAGCTTCAAGATATAAAATGACTCAACTCCAATTCAGGTAACTCAAATTGAGTGGAAACTTTGTGTCTAATTACCTTATTTAGGAAAAATACATGGAATATTGGATGTATGCGAGTGTATGGGGGAAATTATAGCTTGTAGGCTACACTACCAATTTTTTACAAGATATGATCATGGCCATAATAATCAAGGGAAAAAATTTCATCATTTTTATATTGCTTTAAAGACATATATGCTTATATGTCTAAAAAATAATAAAGACCCATCATCTATGTTAAAATGACACTCACTATGGTCTTGATCCACTTGTTGCTTCATTATATTTGTGTCATTTCTAAAATATATTGTAAAATAATGAGTACCTCTTGTTGCTTGTGAATGTGTTCCTTAATATCTTAAACCTTAGGATGCACCATCAAGTATGAAGTGGTGGATGGTGGGTGATATCCATGTAATGCCATAAAGGGAGACATTTTGGAAAAAGTGTGAAAATAAGTGTTATACCACCATTTAATAATTGGCAGCCAATGAACCCATTTTTCAAGTTATTCATAAATAAATAAAAACTAAGATACCCTTCTTGACATTGGTGGACTACCTCTTTTTTTTCCATTATATTGAGGATGATAGGACAAGCTATGATCTAATTAGGTTCCCAAAAATGCAAATAATTCATTCCAAAAATTACTAGTAAATATGGGATGTCGGTCAATTTTAATGATCTTTGGAGTATCATGCAATTTTTGAACTATATTGAGAAAATCAGAAGCTATTATACTAACAATAAATGTATGTGATAAGGAAGAAAATAAGAATACTTGGTTATTCAATCCATAATTGCCATGATAACATTTTTACCCTTAGACTATGGTAACCTAGTAATGAAATCCATGGAAACCTCCTCCCAATGTTGTCCAGGGATGGATAAAGGTTACAAAATTCCTATGTTATTAATGGTTTTAAATTAATTATATTTACATACCAATAATTCAACCACATATTTATAGATACCCCCAGTAATTCCTTTTGAAAATAAATCTTACTCGATTCTATGGTATGTTTTCAAAAATCCTGAGTAACCTCCTAGTGGAGATGCATGAGGTTCCCAAAGGATTTTATGTTTAAGGAGAGAATTCTCATAGAGTTATAATATATATTTATATCACAATGTGTTCCCCTTCCATGTAATTTTTTCAAATCCTCCAAACCTTGATAAATATTTTGAATCAAATCATGGGTAACATTGTCATTCTCCCATTTTAATTTTACTTCATCTAGCCAATCTACCTGCCAAATAGTAGCACATAACAATGACTCAACTATTCATTCCTTTAGGATAGTTCAATTTTCATCACATTATATTTTCCTTTATTATATACTATTTAAAAATCATAGCTTAACATTTTAGTCACCCATTTTTATTATTTAAAAAAAAATCACTTCTCAAAAAAATATTTGAGGCTATCATGATCATTATTTACTTGAAATTGATGAGCTATAAGATAAGGTATCCATTACTTGATTACATGAAAAATATCCATCATATCTTTCTCATATATTGGATTGATCTTATTTTTACCTTCACTTAGCGATTCTCAAAGTTAAGTATTTTGCCTTCTTTCATGAGTTAAACCCCCATGTCATATCTTAATGCATCACATTCCACAACAAAAATATTCAAAAAAATTAGGAGTGACCAAAATTAGAGTGGTGCACATATCCATTTTCAATTGTTAAAATGCCTTAATAGATGTATTAGTCCACTATAAGGAGTATTTTTTAAACAAAGATGTGAGTCGGGTTGTGATGCTACCATAAATTTTGACATAAATGTGATAGTAACTAATTAGGCCCATAAATCCATGGAGGTTATTGAGGTTTAAGTAACCTACCACTCCATCATCACTTGGATATTTTATGATCAAAATTAATTCATTAATGTGAAATAATATTGTTAGGAAATTAGCGTGAACATTGTAATTAGTATTTTATGGCGTGGTAAAATATTTAATATTGTTTTTAGTTAGAATACAATCTATTATTATATTCTAACATAGTGCATTGCTAATATAGTTTGTAATGTATTGTTATTATATGTAATAGGTCTAAAAACCACATAATTTTAGGAGAGAATCATGGGTCGTTGACTCCCTTTTCATAGGCTATGGTTTGCCTATATATGTCTATACCTACAAGTATTTTTAAGAAAATGAGATATAATATTATATTATGGATTTTAATTACTCTGTATTTGGATATTACATTGCATTATATTATATAGATTAGTGTATGAGATCAAATAATTAATATATGTGGTAATAAATAGAGGAGGAGGATTATTGTGAAGTATGGTCTGTTAAACTTTGAAGGGGCAATTCTGTAATTCCTTAATTACCCCGAGCAATGAGATCCATATTTTAGAATAATATTTAGTATGTATATTTATATGAGACTTTGTATAAAACTTATTAGTTTGGTCTTATGACAACTTGGCTCAAGTGGAACACATTCGGAGGAGAGATATTATATCTCAAAAGAAATCATAAAGGGATTAGGTTTACATAGATATAGAATTCTTCCCAATCTCATAGTTATTTGTCTTCTATTGTTAGTTTAATTACTCATATATATATACATACATATATATATACATATATACATATACATATATATATATATATATATATACATACATACATACATACATATATATATATATACATACATATATATATATATACATATACATATACATATATACATATATACATATACATATACATATACATATATACATATATATATATATACATATACATATACATATATATATATATATATATATACATATATATATATATGTATATGTATATATATGTATATGTATATGTATATATATACATATATATATATATATATATGTATATATATATATATATATGTATATGTATATGTATATATATGTATATGTATATATATATGTATGTATATGTATATATATATGTATGTATATGTATATATATATGTATATATATATGTATATATACATATATACATACACACACACACACACACACACACACACACACACACACACACACACACACACACACACACACACACACACACACACACACACACACACACACACACACACACACACACACACACACACACACACACACACACATATAGACACTATGTTATATGTTGGAATCCTACATTTTTTTATGTATTCTACATCTACATAAAGTGTGTTGGCACATTCTTAAGGTGATCCTCTAGCAAATACTCAGTAGATCTTGAACCTAAAGTTTTTCAATGTTAAATAATTATTCATGAATTTCCATCCAATTACATGCCCTCCAATCAATGTAATGCATAGTGAAAAATTATCTACATAAGTATTTTATATATTAAAGTAATATTCACCATTCATCCATACTCTTTAGCCTTTCCAATTCTATGCATACTCCACGTGCAACCTTGTGTGTACATCTATGTGATAGTGTGCATGATAGTGGTAAATGGTTCTATTTTGCATTATTATTTTATGGTTCAAAATTTTTAAAAAAAAAAATTTAGGTGATGATTTAAAATTTAAGTTTTTAGGTATAAATTAAAAGGTTCTCTTAGGTGTCAATAAGATTTTTTTTATTATAACATAGATTAGTTTTGTTGTCTTTAAGGTTTTATTTTTAGAGTACTTTAGGTTTGATAGCTCAAAGTTATATAAACATGGTATTTTGTGTAAATTATTTGTTAAAATATGTCAAAAGAGTTAAGTTGAAAAATATATCCTTGTAAAGGATGCATTATTGGGTGAACCTAATGTCCTAAGTCAAATGTGTCAATTATATGGATTTATATTATCAAAAATGATCATCTATTGAGATTCGCATCTTCATCAACTAAGTAAATAGTGAACCAGAAGGAGGATGGAGGAAATAGATGAAAGAGGATTTTTATACATCTTGTTAGTCACCAAAAATGAGGCCCATGTGATGTGGTGACATATTTTTCCAATTGTGTGTTTTTCTATTGTGGTGTAATAATACATGTTATATTCCTATTCACATTTATAACAAGTAAGCTAAAAATTACTTTGTATTTTCCTCAAATGTGAGATAGTGATGAGAGCTAAAATAGTACTGCAATATCATGATATTTATGGTTATTAGTTAACCATTTATAAAACCTCCTATTTTGGTTGTTGGTTAAACACTTATAAAACCATCATGTTGTGGTTATTGGTAATCCACATGAAAAACTATTCCATAGGTTGGTTTTCTTGAAACTAAAACCATCAAGAGCATGAGCACACAAAAGCAACAATTATAGTATGAATTGATATTTTTCCCATTTTCACATTAATGGGGTGTATGCTAGGAATTAATAGTGTTCACTCTAAGGGGGTGAATATTAATAAACTAGCATAAACATTGTAATTAGTATTTTACAATGTGATAAAGTATTTAATATTGTTGTTAGTCAAAATATAATTTGTTATTATATTCTAACATAATACATTAATAATATAGTTTTTAATGTATTATTATTATTATTTTCAATAGGTATAATAACTACACGATTCTATGAGAGAATCATGGGTTGTTGACTTCCTTTTTATAGGCTATGGTCTACCTATATATGTTTATACCTATGGGTATTTGTAAGAGAGTGAGATATAATATTAAATTATGTATTTTAATTACTTTGTGTTTTTATCTATTACATTGCATTATATGAGATATATTATTTCATAATATCAACTAATTATTATAAATTTACCCAACTACTCCACCTCTCGGATGCCAAATTCACATTTTGAAGGTTTTGCATAAAGTTGATGTTGTTCCAGAACTAAGAGTACTTATTTCACATGCTTAAAATAGTCTTACTAATTTTTACTATAAACGAAGATGTCATAAAAAAATCTCAACACAAAATTTCTCAAGAATGGACTAAAAACAATATTCATCAAACTCTAAAATGTAGATGGTGCATTTTTAAGGCTAAAATGCATGACCATAAACTCATAATGGTCTTCATGAGTTCTAAAAGCTATTTTAGAATTGTCCTCTTCACATATTTGAATCTAATGATACCTATAGTGAATATATCACTTGGTAAAATAAACCACACCATTCAATTCATCTAGTAAATCATTAATTAATAGATTAGGAAATTTATCTTTGATGGTGTAACTATTGAGTTATCTATAATCTAGATATATCCTCTAAGTGTCATCCTTATTCCAAATCATGACCAATGG
The DNA here is from genome assembly GCA_037957365.1 of Torreya grandis. Taxonomy (NCBI): domain Eukaryota; kingdom Viridiplantae; phylum Streptophyta; class Pinopsida; order Cupressales; family Taxaceae; genus Torreya; species Torreya grandis. The sequence goes on along the minus strand of JARHVA010006369.1, from coordinate 165,881 downwards.
GGAGGGATATTTTATTTGGCCATGTTGGATGATTCTTACCTCCAAAATCACCTACACCATCTTTTCAATTTCACTCTTCTGGGAATAGGGATACATGTAGGGTCTAATGGTGTGTGGTATACTTATGGGAAGTAGTCTGATGTCATGATCATGCACTAAACTTGGTGGAAGTTCATTTGGCATGTGACAAAAAATAATAGAATGGTCATCTAACACCATTTATAAATCATGATGAGTGGAATCCTAGGTTGGTTGAACTTCTATGGAAAATAAGTGTGCCACAAATGCTTCAACACATTTTTTGAGAATATTCATCATTTTATTGGAACTAACCAATTATGGAGATTTATCTTGTAATCCATGTAGTTCAAATGTCATTCTTTCTTAGTGGAAGTAAATAAATTGTTCCTAAAATTTCATCTCAATAACACCTAAAGTGGTGAGCAACTAAACTCCCAAAAACAATGTTAGCCCATCCCATAAGAATAAAAAACATAGGATAATCTAACAAGTAGTCTCCCATAGTAATCTTAATACTATGACATTTTCCAAAATAGTTGATGGTACCACCATCTATAATCATGACTTTAAATTCTTGAGTTGGGTAAATGAAATAGTTCAAATGAGTATCCAACTTACTATTGATGAAGTTACGTGTGTCACCTTCTATTTCATTATGAAACCTACCACCGTAAGAGTTCGAGGAGTACTAATACATAAAAGTGCATGATAGGACATAGTAGATTGAGAATATATAGATTCATCCTCAAGATCATCCAAACATTCACCTGAGGCTTTATCATTTTCATCATCATCATTGGCATCTTCAATTCAAATTTTTTTTAGCACAATAAATCCTTTTCTCCATTTGCTATCACAGCGAAAACACAAACCTTTTACACATTTATCCTTAATTTTTTGAGGGTTCAATCAAGTAGAATAAGTAAATGATGGTGTTAGGAAAGTAAATTCACAAATATTAGGTAAAGGTGTCTTTTTGAGATGATCTTTTTCCTCTACCATGTGTGCCCTTGGGATAGATTTAGATACTAGACTAGGACTAAACATGTGAACCTATAATTGGATGTTATCATTGAGGCCACCTAAAAAAAGGTTAGTTAGATTTTACTTAGTGATGTTTACCACATGTAAAGAGAGATTATAAAATTGATGAATATAATCCTTTATATTCCTTATTTGGCATAGTTTACCTAGCTGGTTGAATTAGTTTTCTAAGACACTGTTATGATAGTGGAGCTACAATTCTTTAGAAAATTTAAACTAAGAAATAAAGAGACCCTTATTTTTATTTTAAACACACAACCATTGATACCAAATGAATTACTCAAGTTCCATATACAGAGGGGTATGACAACCTTTTACGACCATGGAGTCTAATGTAAATCAAATAAATTTTTAATTGAGTGATCCATGTGAGTAGATCATTACCATCAAATGTATGTAGGTCCACATTTTGAAACATCAGCTTCAAACTAGGATTGAAATTGTGATTTTTTGGAAGAGGATAACCAAAATGGAGTGGTGGAGTGTTATTTTACAAAGACTAAGCTGCAAGGTTAGCTAATTACCTAGATATTTGTTGTAATTTATTCTATAATCCTTTTAGGGCCCCTCTCATCCCTATGATGTCCCCTTTAACCACATCAATATCAATTTATGTAACATGCTAGGAAATGTTAACTAAAGTTGTTAAACTACCTTAAAAATACATAAATATAAAGTTTTGGAATCTATGTCATCCTTTTGAGAAGTTTTAGGAGTTTCTTTCCCTTTCCCACATCGGTGAGTGTTAGGACCAACCATACACAAAACCTATGAGGGTTTTAGCCCCAAAAAAAGTATATCTAAATATGAGACCATTATGATCACCTCACCAAGACAAATCTAATGACTAATAACGTGTATAAGGGTGAAAATTTTGGGCCCAAAAATTTGTACTGGTAAATAAAACATTACAATCATCTCACAGAGATGAATCCAATGACTACTAATTTGCACAAGGTTAAAAAAATATATATATATTTTTTACTATTTTTTAAAAAAAAGGCACTTTGAACAATATTATAATGACGTAAAATTTAAATTCATCCTAGACCATAAGTTATGTTTTTTATTCTTTAACTTGTAAGAGATGCAGAACTCCAGATCCAAAAAAATGCCACTATAAAAACTTTCCAAAATCAAAGCTCTGATACCACTTGTAATGAAATTACTTATATTTTTGCATATTAGAATGATATATTATATAAATGGGAGCATATATAATAGATCCACATAATAATTGATAGAAGATAAGAATGATTGACAAATATAACAGAGCCACTTTGAGGGGGAAGCCTCCACAATAATGCAATAAGAGTAAAATTATTAATATGATCATAAAAGACTTAACATTACTTCCTATATATACTCTACTTAGCCATGGTTATTCCATAGGCTGACCATGCTAATAAAATCAATAAATGCAATAAGATAGTATGAAGATATGTAAGCTAGATGCACTATAGGTTAAGGACACACACACACACACACACACACACACACACACACACACACACACACACACACACATGCACATTTTCCCTCTATGGAGGTGATTTTACATGAGACATGATGTAGAAAAACTAAAATTTATATATATTGGCTTAATTTAGTGACTTGACATCATGTACTATTCTTTTATGAATTTCTATGTTATTTTTTAATTTGTACACTTTATATTATTAGACATATGATGATATGCCATGTATCTCTATTTTTTTATAATGTTATGGACATACTTATATATTTGAGATGTGGAATATGAATGTATGCAAATTAAAATGAAATGGAGGTATATAAATGCACTAATGGATATTTTATAGGTGATGATTGATCTATTTTGTTCAAATAACATATGAACTTCATCTTATAATAGAGGAATGAAAGGAAGATGGGATTCATGTAAGATAGTGAAATTAGAAAACCATACATCAAAACTTCACAAGGAATAGGAAGTTGATATAATTATTTTGAGAAAAAGGGAAATTGTACTTCTAACCAAACCAATAAAACACTAGTTTTATTGGCTTTGTATAGAGGTGGCCAACCATGATAAAATCAGTTACTAGGTTAAAGTTATCTTTTTGGCATATACATCTAGGAAAAATTTTGGGGTTTTTTATTAATTTTTTTGGAGACTTTATGATTTGAATTTTCTCTTTGTTTTATTTTTGTGAGACTTGATACTAGATACATGGGCTCATCCCCAAAGGCTAGATGTAGGTGAATAAAGGCATGCACCCAATGCTAAGACCACATAACTATTAAGATGTGAGGGCTCAACACTAAATATTAAAAAAAGGGTGAGATATGTGATATTGATTTCATTTGCATAAGAATTTTATTTTGTATTGGTGTCTTTATATGTTTGTGTGTGTGTGTGTGTGTGTGTGTGTGTGTGTGTGTGTGTGTGTGTGTGTGTGTGTGTGTGTGTGTGTGTGTGTGTGTGTGTGTGTGTGTGTGTGTGTGTGTGTGTGTGTGTGTGTGTGTGTGTGTGTGTGTGTGTGTGTGTGTGTGTGTGTGTATGGAAGGCCCTAACTCCTAATTCTTGTCCACATGAAATTAGTAAGGTACAAAGGCTCATCACCAAGGACTAAGATAGGAAAGTAAGGTTACATGTTTTGAGACTGTTAGTGTTTTTTACTAGACTAGAGTTATCTAAGATCATGAGAAATTATATAAGAATAAGGTACATTATGCTCATAAGAACTAAGAAATGGACCTATGTCTTTATGATTTTTAGAATGAATTCTAAAAATAAATAGGGTGATATGGAAAATTAGATGGAATGATATGTTGTATTTTGAAAGTTTTTATCACATGAAATCATAACTAATAACCACTAAACATAATATTTGATATGTAAACAACACATAAAATATCAAAAACTTATTTATTATGAAAATAAGGCAATGTGAAATTATTATATGTATAAAAATTTGAGGTGTAAATAGTTCATAGACTCACCAAACTCTTTACTCTATAAAGTACATAACCAATAAGCTTCATTATTAAAATATTTAATCACTAGATATGCGCCCAACCAATTGGGCCTATATTTATGAATTTGTCCCTTTTTAAACTACTATAATGTCAAGTCTCAAGATAAGGTATCTTAATTGTATGGGTAATTCATTAAAATTATTATTGTATTGTCAGGACGAGTGTTACACATAAGAAATTTGATTTTGTTTAGCCACGAGATGATGTTCATTTAAAGTTTCTAGCTATTATAGTTGTCAATTTCTAGACTCTTCATGATTGAGAATACCCTAAAGAGAGGAAAAAATAATATGAAGTTATCCCTAAAGAGGTATAATAGATTCAACTATGAAGATAAGGGAATACAAGGTTTCCATTGTTTGTGTATGAATACTCATTTTATAGGCCCACAACATAATATAGCACTGAAGTCATCAATCTCTTTATTATATTTGATTATTTTAACCACAATTAACTTTAAGGTCTTATTTTTGGCCTCATCTTTTTTATTGTCATGTGGGTAATATAGAGAGTTTATGTGATGAGATATATAAAATTTCTTAGATAATTTACACACATTAGAGTTCTTAAAAGGGGACCCATTATATGTGGTAATACTTATGAGATCCTGAACCTGTAAATGATATGATTTAAGATGAACTTGGAAAATATAGATGCAATAATTATTTTTAAAATAATATATTCTACCCACTTAGTGAAGTATTTTATGACCATTATAATGAAGTTATGGAAATTTGAGGAAGTAGGAGAGAGCTTGCCAACTAAATCGAGCACCCAAGTAAAGAAGGGACATGGATTGACAATGGGTTGAACTACCCTAGTGGAAATGTGAATATTATGGAATAAGTGTTGACACTTATTATATTTACTTATTTATTTGAAGACATCATGCTCAAAATTAGGCCAAAATCATCGCATCATATAGATTTTATAGGTAGTTGTGTGGCCTTGGAAATGTCCACCATAAATTCCACTGTGACAATAAAAAAAGAATTTTTTTGACTCCTCTTGATTGACACATCTCAGTAACATGTCATAAAAATATTTTAGATAGAGAACCTCATCAATAATAACATGCTTAGATGCAATTATGTGAAGGTGTCACCTCTTTTATGATTTGGCATCTTCAAGGTAACTGTGGTTGACTAAATAGTTTATAGTGTTGGTGTATCATGGAGATGAGACAGTCATATGTTTATCTATGTAACATATTACCTCAAAAAGGAATTTAGTTACAATAAGATCATAAAATTATAAAGGATAGTTTACCAACCAATCAATAATAACTTTTCCCTTGATGGATATTTTGTTGACATAGGTAAACTCCAATTCACTCAAAAGTGTGAGGAAAATTATATATTTGTGCGAGATGGATGGTTGGGTAAAGAATATTCATAAGGATTAGGACATCACTATGACTCTCATTTCATAATCAACCATGAAATATTACAACCACTTATTTGTAAAGACAATGACCAGCCACTCTTTTTCAACATGCATGTAATGAGTTTCATAATCACAATAGTGTGGATATTGAAGTAGATGGTTTGTTCCTTTACATCATCATCCTCTTGGGCCAACATAAAGGTGAGAGATAAATATATTTATCTTATGTAAATTATGAGAGGCCTATAATATTTGGGTTCCATGAGTTTTGGTGAAGACATGAGGAAGTGTATTACTACTTCAAAAGCATCGTAGCAATCCTTCATCCAAGATAAGTTACTCTACTTCTTAATAAAGTTATTAATAGTATGAAATACATAGGTAAGGTTAGGTATGAATTTATGAATGGACCCCAACTTCCATAGGAATGACTTGATCCCTAACTCATCAATAGGGGTTAACATGTCTAAGTTCATGAAAATTTTAGCTTGATCAATATCAATTCCAAATTGGGAAATAATGTAGTTGAGGAGTTTTCCACAAGTGAATTAAAACACACACCTTTTTAGGATTGAGGGTGATACCATCCTCAATCAGACATGTAGGGATGTCACATAATACATATAAGTGATCAATCCTTATTTTTTATTTTTCAAGAAGATCATCGACATAAACCTCCACTATCTTATGGATAAACTCATGGAAAATATGGGTCATATATATTTGATATGTTTCCCTAAAAATTTTAAGGTTGAAGGGCATGGCTACATAGTAGAAGGTTCCCCATGGTTTAGTAAATTAGGTTTTTATTTGATCCTCTTCTGATATTTGTTTTTTTTAATATCTAGACAAGTCATCCATGAGGGATAACAACTCATATCTCCCTATAGTGTTGGAAATAACATTGATGTAAGGAAGAGGAAAATAATATTTATGTCACACTTTATTAATGTCAAAAAAGTGTATGCATATCTTTTTTATTATTATTTTTGAGAACATGGATGATAATGGACATCCACTTAGAATAGTCCACAAGTTTTATAAACCCTAATTTTAGTAGTTTAGTGACATCTTCCTTAATCATCAATGAAATATTGGCTTTTAATGGCCCAAGTTTTTGTTTAATAGGTTTCATGTTAGGTGTGGTGTCTAAATTGTGAACTGTTATGTTAGGCTGAATTCCTATTGTAGAGTAAAATACTCTACATTTTATTTTTTGAGTTTTAGTTGTGCGCTCCAAGTTTTGTCCCTATGTGTTTTGATTTTGAGGTAGTGAATTTTTTGACACAGAGCATGGGCACGAGTTTCATTTTTGCCTAAATTTTGTCTAAGTATCAAAGTTGAGCAAAAGCTACCAAGTGTCATCAGTTGGGACACATTTTATAATTTCTATAAGTTACACAAAATGTGACACATGTCCCATTATAACTCAGCAAAGTGTGAAAAGTGTTGGCATCCACATTTAAAGTTTCTTATGAGTTTCAAAAGCTTCTTTTGGCTAAAGCTTTTCTCAGTGTGCATGGAGGGCACCAAGTGGCAACTGTGGAAGGTTTCAATATGTTTTTCTAAAAATAGTGGAAGCTGCCATGTGTCCCTAGCTAAAGCTCTGTGGAAACTATCGCGTGTCCCTAACTAAAGCTCGATGGAGACCACCAAGTGTCAACATCCATGGTTTCTTCATTTTGTTTCATTGTTAAGTAAAGATTGTGGTGGGCCCCAGGTTTTGTTTCTATAAGTGCCACAGAAGCCACCAAGTGTCTTCATCTGTGTGAATCTAAAATGAGTTCTGAATGTTTCTATAATATAGCTAGAGCCCCATGGAGACTACCATGTGTCATCTTACATAGGACTCTCAAAAGGTAGCTAAAAGTAATGGAAGCTACCATGTGTCATTTGTTAAAGATACATTAAAAGTGACACCTATCTCCATTCCCCTTTTGAAGCTGCTTGGGCAAGAAGTGTTGTGGGTCCTATTTTCTATAAGTTGATAAAGTTTTAGAGTAGTGGACTATGATAGATGTCAAAGATAGAACACTCCTGATACAAAGACATAGTAAAGAGTATAATGCAGTAGAAAGTGTTGTGTGTCTTTTGTAAGTGCCAAAAAAGCTACCAAGTGTCATTTTCTGGTGCCTCCTGAATACTGAGAGGGTTCTCAAGTAGAGTAAGTAGAGCACGCTAAGAATCCTCACTAATTTCATAGTGAAAAGTGTCATTGTGTCTAATTCAATCAATGAACTTACAGGGAGACTAAATATTTTAGATCTAAAGAACATCTTTTGTTAGACACTTCCAGTTCAGTTAGACCATTGGGATTTGATCTTGTAGGAGACGAAATGTTTTAGATCCAAAGAATATATTTTATTAAACACTTCCAATTCAGTTAGAGTTCAGTTAGACTGTTGGGTTGGGAACGTGTGAGCAATCTAGAGCTAGTCCAATACTATAAATATGGGTGCAGGGATCATAAAAAAAGGATCGAAAGAAAGAGAAAATTTCTACGAGAGATTGTTATCAAGAAGTTTTAGACTTTCTTGCTATGTCCAGTAATATCATTTGCCTTTGTTCTATTTTCTTGATTTAGATAGTTTGTCTAACTATGCATGTATCTATGCCTTTTATGTGACTGAAAAATTAATAAGAAGACTGATTGCTATGCCTATGTTGATATTTTCTATGTTACTACAAAAAATAGTCTAGGTTGTGAGCCTTTGATTCTATTGTTTTCATCTTTTACATTAATCATGCATTGTTTGCTCTTTAATGTAATTGAATCCTAAATATAGTTTCACTGTGCTTAGTATTAAGGATCAAATTAAATTTAGGCACATCGCCATAGTTAGATTTTCTTTCATTGCATTCATGGTTTTGTTTAATTTCTATCCTTTTTCCTATAATAATTTTGAGATGAAGAAGAGCTAGCTTCTTTAAAATATGGAGGTCATTTCAAGTTGCAAGTCCCACATTCCTGAAACTTCCCATTATTGGTGTTGGAAGTAGCACAATTCTAATCATCAATTTTTTTTGGCACACCTGATGGGACAATCTTGAAGTTTCTTTCAAGACCATATGAACTAGAGAGTTATAAGGAGTTAGCGCTGTGGACCAGTAACAAGATCTCAATTTATTGTAAATCTAGGTATTCTTTTTCCACCATTGATAACTAATCCAAGAAGAAAGGTTAATCTGTTTATAGCAATACCAAGAGCAAACATGGGAGCAACTATACCCCAAGGAATTATGCAAGTTGGAACACTGGCAGTCCTTTGATTCTCCTAGTACCACTAGCCATGTGGGATCCTATTCCAGTAAATTTCTTGAAAGCTCTACCCAAATTTAGTGGTCAAGATTTCAAAACACCTGAATAACATCTATAGGATGTGTCTGATGTCTGTGCAATACATGTGGTCACACAATAGAATGTGGCTATAAGATTATTAGCAGCTTCTTTTAAAGGAAAGGCTCTGGAATGGTATAGATCTTTGACTCCAAATACAATATCTACATGAGATTAGCTTGGAGATCTTTTCTTTGAAAGATTTGAAGAAAAGGGTGATTAATCTTCTTTGTTACAATAATTGACTACTATCAAAAGGGCACCACAAGAAGCAATGACTGATTTCAATTCAAGATTTCAAAAGACTTGGGAAAGAATTCCTGCTATAGCAAGACCATTACCAGGTATGGTTATAGTATTTTATCTTAAAGCTTTAAATTTAGATATATCAGTAATGATTCAGTCACTTGGAGGTCAGACTCTACCAAAAGCCTATGACTATGCAGTCAGAGCTAAAAATAACTTAATAGATGCTCAAAGTTGCTCCCAAGGCCTCCCATGCCCATGTTTCTAGAGATTACCTTACCTTTGCCTCAAGAAGTCCCTAATTCCACAGCCCCACCTATGTCTATGTATACATTTCCTCAATAACCTACTAAAGAACTTGTCCCTGTCTAGTCATCTGAGATGGATGATGTCAAAAACATTTTAAGGACATTTTCTAATGAGATAGTTAACCTTAAAAGATAGTAAAATCCTTATCCTAGACCCCAAAATCAAGGCTATCAAGGAAATATATTTCCACCACAACTAAACCAGTATTAGGGTTCTTAAAGGCAAACTAACCCTCAACTAGCAAACTAATTAGTTACAGTCCCTACACCCTCACAGACTGTTCCCCCTAATCCAAATAGGGAGATTATTCAAGGGTAGAATAATTATGCAGGTGGCACCAATGCATGGTGTTTCCCTTGTAATAATGCTCATATGCCTAGAGATTATCCCATGGGTAATCTACAAAAAAAGATAGCAAAGCAAAGAAGAATGGATGGATAATTTACAAGTACTTTTGACACTCAAGCCTACCAATCCCCTGGTATGCAAAATTTAGTCCTGATGGCTTAGATGCAAGGGATGTCCTTACAACAAGAAGAAGAAATAGCCCCTAAACATGCTTTATTTTCATGGGTTGAAGATGAAGAGTTAGTGTTCTTAAATGAAGTTTCTACTTCCAAGAAACCAATAGTACAATTAGATTACTACACCAAAGCCAAGAGAAGAATGATGGAACAACTTGAAGTCACAAATAATGAATTTATGGGGAATCCTCCATTTCAAGGATATCAAAATATAGCTGCTAGACAAAAAATACTTTAGCCAGTGCAGAACCAAGTAATTTCTAGACAAGTTCAAGAAAAAATAAGGTATCCTTATTATCTAAGAACCTAAACTCTGGGACTGATGAATGTGGTAGATCAACTGAAGAAGACCCTAGCACATGTGTCAATATGAGACATATTAGCTATTCCTGAGCAAAAGACACTATTATAAGAATCTCTATAGGACTAAGTAGTGCCTAAACATACTAGTACCAAAGAAGGACCTGCTGATAAAGAAAAGCCCAAAGATACGGTTCCTTTGTAGACAACAACCTTTTTGAACAATGCACCAGAGGTAAGTAAATCCAAACTAGAGCCCTTCTATTTGACTTTGATAGTTAGAAAGAAACTGTTGCATAATGCAATGATAGACTCAGGGGCTAGTACTATAGTAATGCCTAAGCAAATAGCAAATGCTTTAAAAATGAAGTATGAGCCACTCACTAGAGGAGTTATGAAGCTGGATGGCAGATTGGTGCAAACAATAGGGAAAATTAAACAACTCCCATTGCAATTGTATACTTGACCTAATATAATTGTCAATCAAGATGTGGTAGTCATAGATATACCCCCTATATTTGGCCTATGTTTATCCAGAGAGTTCATAGCCAGGGTAAGAGGATATATGTCACTTGATTGGTCTCACCTCATCCTAAAAACCAAATATGGGTCAAAAATGAAAATACTATCTGAGCCACTATCTAAGAATCACATCACAAATGAACCAACCCCAAAATTAGATTTAGCTCATGCTATGTTGGATAAGGAAGAAAGGGTCTTTGTTGAAGAGTTACGTGACTGTACTAAAAATGACAAAGAAGAGGAAAATAACTAGTTGTTAGCTATGATGCAAAGTGACCCATATGGAAATTATGAATCCACTAGTCTGGGCACTTATGTCATATTTGATGAAGATCATGAAATCCCAAATGTTTTAAGGGAAGAAATGCCAAAGACTCAAGAACTTGAAAAAGACTCAAAAATTTGGACCTTAAATTATGATGGGGCTAGAAGTAAAAATGGTGCTAAAGCAGGAATTTGTCTTGTTGCTCCAAATGGTGAGAAAATTTTAAGATCTATCCATCTCAAAGTTGCCTGTACTAATAATGATGTTGACTATGAATCTTTAGTACGTGAGCTCATGTTAGCCAAGAAAAAGGGAGTAAAGAATCTGATAGTAAAAGGTGATTTAAAGCTAGTGGTGAAACAAATTAGAGAAAAGGCAATATCCAAAAATGTAAGGATGAGATCCTATGGACATAGAATTTGGGACTTAATAGAAGATTTTGAAGCTTTCAATATTGAAGTAGTACCTAGGACCCAAAATTCTGAAGTAGATAGGATGGCACCGATTGGCACATAGTTTGACCCTGGAGGGTGAACCTAAAGAGATTACTATGAATGGGATCTACCTAAAACTTTTTAGTTAAGTTGTGTCTCTAATGTATTATAGTTAGTTTCCCTTTACTTGTTGCTTTGTTTTCCCATTTTTATTTCCTGCCCTTTCTTTTAAATAAGTGTTATTTGAACACGTGGCCATGGCTCAGAGCCTTTTTCAAAATTTTCAAAACTCTCGACACATTAAATCTCTCTCAAATCTCCAACATTCCCCAAATTACCCTTATGTAGCCACTTTCATGACATGTCTAACTCACTGTCCCATGAAGATTTAATAAGATTTAGTAATGGTTATTCAGTTTTAATGCCATTTTTGAGACTTGATGGGTCATTAAATACCCCATAACAAGAGTTAAAGCTTAACATTATCTCAAACATTCATGTGTCTACTTGGAAATCCCTATTATTTGCAAATTTCAATTCATAGCAAAACTTGCTTAGTGAAAGTACTTTCCCTGTTGCAAAACTCCATACCTATTACATAAGTTCACTATTTCCAAGTATAGATATAGATATGGAGGAGGCACAGTCTTCAAAATAAAGTTTTGGGATTTATGAATCCATTGATAAGATTCTCATAAGAAAATCATATACTTCAGCCCTTGCACAACTCTTAAAGACCTATCTGCGGACTAGAGTCCCTAAAGTTGGTTATGCAAACGACCTAGCAAAGGTGTAGGATTTTGCAGATGAAATCATGGACCCAATCCTTCAAAAATTTGTCAAAGATCTAAGAGAAGGGGCACATCAAAGTTGTATTCAGAGGGCCAAGACTCGACAATATGAAACATTCACAATGATGATATCGACTTCCCAATTGGCACAATTCATTGTCCCAGGTGTGCATTCGTGCCCTGGTTTGGTTGAAATATGCGCTAAATTGTTTCATGCACCCTTGAATACCATATAATAGGGTCCATTCATGGTAAAAATTACACCAAAGGCCATCAGGGACATGTTGGTCCTGTATCATGACAAGATAGCCACATTTCCTACCATTGTCAAGATGCAAAAAATGTGGGGAAATGTCAATAATCAATTGAGGTTTCTAAGATCAGAGTTGTAATTAGGGGAAGATGATACCACTATGCCAGTACTACCTACAAGAAGGGAACAATTTTCATAGGCTAGTTAAGAGGCACTTTCCATGATGGCTTTCATTTTTGGAATGAAATAAGATATAACTGTCTATGAAGAAAAAATGGCCATTCTCTTCAGATTGAAAATTGTTGACAAGTCTCAAGAGTATCAGCTAGATTTCTCTAAATAGATTGCATATTCAATGGTTGACCAACTCACCCATTTCAAGTCTAAAGGGGTTTTTAGGTATTCTTCTTATCTATTTCACCTCATGTTGTATCAAAACTCTAGCATCTTTTCCTAATACATTTATCTAAATATGTATGACCCCAGTTTTGGTCATAATAGGACCATTCTTGTGTCTACATGGACACATATCTTGTCTAAAACCAGTGACCCATATGAATTTTTGGAACTTTTTATTGCCCCTATTTTTTTTCATCTAAGCCTAGAGCTGGTCAAAAATATATTGACTCCAAGTGTCTCAGGCCTTATGAAAAATTACACTATTCCTTGTGATTACTTTTTTGGATCCCATCATACTATTATTAGAGTCCATGGTTTTAATGGAGAACTAGTGTTGCTACCTAAGATTTTGACCCTTAGTTTAGCATTCTTAGAAGTCACTCGGCAAGTTTCTGTGGTGGATAATGAATATGGCACTGGAAATAAAAAGAAGAAAATGTAGGATATTTCGTGGGTAATGAACAACATGGCCCTAGAAGTCAAAGATGTTGAGCATGTGTTGCTGAGAAAGCTAGCCTTCTTAGGTTTCTTTCTGATTGAAGATAAATGGGGATATGACCCAAATGGTTTCATAACTTCATGGATCAAAAATAACAAAGTCACTACTAGAATTGTGCATGAGGGCCATCCTTTTTGGGAAAATAGAAGAAACCCTCAAGAAGATATTCCTGATTTATATGTAGAATTGATAGATTTGCCCATTCAGGAGGTCAAGCCATGGGATATTTTTTTATGTTAAGCAAAAGGATTTTGATCCTAAAATCAGAATGACTTCTAGTTTAAGAAGGGCATTAAAGAACAAAGACTGGAAATCTGAAAAAATAGAAGCCTGTTGGAAGTATAGGCAGGAGATTTGTGAGATAACTCACTCTTTTGGAAATGTAGATTCAGATAAGAAATGGGAAGAAATCTAGGATGAATGTCATCTATCTCCTGCCTCTAGCCCTAATACAAGTAAACTATAGATACAGGGTGGAGAGTCAGAAGCCAGAGTAGAATCTACTCATACAGTGCAAGCCCCAAAACAAACCTCATCTACAGTCATTGTAACTATCTAGCCCCAATATCTTAGTGCCATTGAGAAACAAAAGAGTGTGTTATCTTCACCACCCAAAGCTTCTCCATCAATGTCAGCCTTTAGGGTTCCCATTTTTGTACATTCACCACTAGAAGCAGTGGTAAATGTTGAAGAGAAGGAAGCACAATCAGAAGAAGAAATGTTAAGGAAACATAAGAGGCTGAAGCTTTAGCTTGATTCAGAGGAGGAGGTAGAACCCTTACAACACCAACCACTGAGTACATTAGTTGCTCCTTAGGTACATGTTGTTTCTCCTTCCTCTTCTCAGTCTCTCTATTCTTCTATAGGGGTGACAATCCCATCTGGCCAAATAATATACCCTGCCACCTCTGTTGTGCCCATTTCTCATTTTGCCCCACCTTTTCATACTCAGGTCATATCATTGCCTTATTTTTCCCCCTCTATCCCAAAGAGAGTACCTCCTCAGATTCCCCCTAGCCAACATTTGGCTACTCCCTATGGCTTGCCATAGGGTTATCCTTTTGTGGGTGGGCACATTACCTCTCCTTTTACCTTCCAAACTCAAGCAGATACTGCTGAGAAGGCTAGTGAAGCCCAGATGGAGAAAAAGAAGATGAAAGATAATAAATCTCTAGCTACACCACATATGAGGTCACAATTTGACCCAATCCAACAACAACTAATGGTGACCCATTTGTCACCTAATGTAGTCGAGCCAAATGACTAGATGCAGCCTGAAGATTATACAATGAATGTAGTGGTTATAGATATGTCACTTTTTAGACCACAAGATAGGGTTGAGCTGCTAAATGAATCCACTTCTACAGTAGCTAATGATGATTTGAAAATATCAAAGAAGCTATAGAAGGTGGAGGCTAATTTAGCTTAAAAGAAAGTAAACTGTAGCAGTTTGACTACAAAATCAAAACTAAGAATAATGAAATAGAGAGTCTTAACAAATAGTTGCAAGATACTATTTCTTTTTAGACTCACTAGGCTATTCAAGCCCAAAATGATTCTTTGAAAGAAGATCTAAGATAGGAGAAATCTGCATGGACAACCTTAAGGTGGTAAAAGGCAACATTATAGGAAAAATGTGAAGAAAACCTACAACAGGTCGCTCAGTTTCAACAGAAGCTGCTGAATGAGTAGAACAATACCACTGCCATACAAGCCTAACTTCAAGCTGAGCAATGAATAACAGAACAATTGACACTTGAGTCAGCTAATAGGCCAAATAATGTAGGAGTTTTGAATCTGGTCAAGGAGCTTTATGTATTAATATGGAAAAGAATCTTTGAGGAGATTACTCAGCTCAGACCCTCTCTAACCTTTCTACTAAATGCACAAAAATTGTGCAAAAAGGTGGAGACTTCCGTTGAAGCCACTCTATCCATTACTCTTTGAGAGTGTTTGATTCTCAAATGCTGCTGCAAAATCTATATAATGCAACTGATGGAATGTTATCCACAGTAGGGATTAGTGACAGAATGATTGCTGCAAAAAGGGTGAATGAAGTTCTTAGTTACAACTCTACAATAATCAATTGCAAAGAGCTTCTAGATGTGGTGAAAGAGGGAATCAAAGACATGAAGCAATATATTGAAGATTTAGTGTAATTGGGTCTTCCCTCCCCTTTTCTTGATAGCAATAGTGTATTGATGGTTGATGAGATTAAACCTTTGTTGTTGGCTAGGCAAAATGATCAGTTAGTTTTCCAAGGTTTAATAGATGATTCATCAGTGCCAAAAGTGGAATTTGTCTTGATTTTTGTGTCCCAGTTTGAATTTCAATTGAAGGCTACAGTTCATATTCTGTAGAGTTTTTTGCACAAGGATAACATCAACCTTAATTTAGCCTTCCATGAATTGCAAAATAAGCAGGGATTATCTGATGTTGAGTGGTCTGTTTACTAGATGACCTTACTAAAGTTGTGATTTTTTCCATTTTTTATACATTCTTTGGATTCTTTTTGAGTAGGCTCAAAAGTCCTCAGGATCACCAAGAACTATAGAGTAAAATACTCTACATTTTATTTTTTGAGTTTTAGTTGTGCATTCCAAGTTTTGTCCCTGTGCATTTCAGTTTCAAGGTAGTGAAGTTTTTGACACAGAGCATGGGCATGAGTTTCATTTTTGCCTAAATTGTGTCTAAGTATCAAAGTTGAGCGAAAGCTGCCAAGTGTCATCAATCGAGACACATTTTATAATTTATATAAGTTGTGTAGAATGTGCCACGTGTCCCATCATAACTCATCAGAGTGAGACAAGTGTTGGCATCTACATTTAAAGTTTCTTATGAGTTTCAAAAGCTTCTTTCGGCTAAAGCTTTTCTTAGTGCACGCAGAGGGCACTAAGTGGCATCTGTGGAAGGTTTCAATATGTTTTTCTAAAAATAGAGGAAGCTGCCATGTGTCCTTAGCTAAAGCTCTATGGAAACTACCATGTGTCCCTAGCTAAAGCTCGGCAGAGACTACCAAGTGTCAACATCCACGGTTTCTTCATTTTGTTTCATGGTTAAGTAAAGATTGTGGTGGGCCCTAGGTTTTGTTTTTGTAAGTGCTGTGGAAGCCACTAAGTGTCTTCATCTATGTGAATCTAAAATGAGTCACAAATTTTTCTATAATATAGCTAGAGCCCAACAAAGATTTCCACTTGTCATCTTCCATAGGACTCTCAAAAGGTAGCTAAAAGTAGTGGAAGCTGCCATGTGTCATTTGTTAAAGATACACAAAAAGTGACACCTGTCTCCATTCCCCTTTTAAAGTTGCTCATATAAGAAGTGTTATGGGTCCTATTTTCTATAATTTGATAAAGTTTTAGAGTAGTGGATTGTGATAGATGTCAAAGATGAAGCACTCCTGATACAAAGACACAGTAAAGAGTATAATGTAGCGAAAAGTGCCGTATGTCTTTTGTAAGTGTTGTGGAAGCTACCAAGTGTCATTTTATGGTGCCTCATGAATAATGAGCTGATTCTCAAGTAGAGTAAGTGGAGCATGTTGAGAATCCTCACTAGTTTCATAGTGAAAAGTGTCACATGTGTCTAATTTAGCCAATGAACTTACAGGGAGACTAAACATTTCAGATCTAAAGAACATCTTTTGTTAGACACTTCTAGTTCAATTAGAGTTCAGTTAGACTATTGGGATTTGATATTTTAGGAGACAACATTTTAGATCCAAAGAATATCTTTTACTAAACACTTCTAGTTTAGTTAGAGTTCAGTTAGACCATTGGGTTGGGAATGCGCGGGCAATCTAGAGCTAGTCCAATACTATAAATATGGGTGCAGGGATCATAAAAAAAAAAGGATAAAAAAATAGAGAGAAATTTTTGTAAGAGATTATTATCAAGAAGTTTTAGACTTTCTTGCTATGGCCAGTAATATCATTTGCTTTTGTTCTATTTTCTTGATTTACAAATTTTGTATAACTGTGCATGTATTTGTGCCTTTTATGTGACTAGAAAATTAATAAGAAGATTGAGTTCTATGCCTTTGTTGATATTTTTTGTGTTACTACAAAAAATAGTCTAAGTTGTGATCCTTTGATTTTATTATTTTCATCTTTTACATTAATCATGCATTGTTTTCTCGTTAATGTAATTGAATCCTAAATATAGTTTCACTATGCTTAGTATTAAGGATCAAATTAAATTCAGGCGAATCACCATAGTTAGATTTTCTTTCATTGCATTCATGTTTTTTTTTAATTTCTATCCTTTTTCCTATAATAATTTTGAGATAACAATATTAAAGGGTTTAGGATCCCATTGAGAAATGAAAATCTTTCCAAGATGAATGAACCTGATCTATTCGAATAAATTTGAATGGATCACATTCATTATGTGAATCTATGGCCTTCCAAAGAGCATATTTTAGTTTGTGTCCCTATCAATCACATAGAACTCTATCAAAATGGTTTTGGGGCCCAAAGTCATAGGAAGCAAGATGGTCCCAATGTAGGTAGACTTAAGGTTGTCGTATCCTTTCAAGGTTTTATGGGTGGTGAAGCAATTGGTTTCCACATAACCAAGTTTTAGTAAAAATAAAGGTGACTATGTTAACATCCACCCCATCATCAACCATTTCTGTCTTTACATAATTTCTATAAATCTAGACTTGAAAAAACAAAGTTGGATCCCCTCTTAGCCATCTCAACATCTATGGGAAGAATCTTGAGGTCAACATTATAACTAATGTATGTTGAGTTTTCCTAGATGGAAACATATCCAAATCAATATGGTTGATTTAGGATTAGGGTGGAGTCATAAAGTTAGCTAAGTGGCCAATCCCAAGGCATCAAACAATGTCAACTGATGGGTAGAATATTTTTTGAGAAAGTCCATGAAATAAATATGGGAAAATGTCTTTGTAAGGTCAAAAATTAATTTATAGTTTCCCATAGGCTTTGGGTTGGTTTTAGTCTCTAAAATATTTAGAAAATGTGGAATTGTAGGTTGAAACTCTAGTGTGAGAGTAATGATGTTTGCATCTCATTGGTTTCTAATTACACAACTCCTATCATTTGAGTTTTTAAAGATAGAAGTAGAAACTTCAACATCATGGGTTCTCACTAGTGAAGGTTGGTCATTTTTTTACCCTATGTCTCATTCAGGGTGTTGTGTTGGTGTTGGTTATGAAATAAGTTTTGGTATATGCATAATTCGATGTTTTGAGGTGCCATAAGATCGGTTGGTTGAGTTGGTGTGTTTGTATTAGCATTCCCTAGGATATGTCTACAATTTTCTGAATTTTTTCCTCACTGAGTATTTGGATTACTTTTTTATTCCCTATAGGAATTATTTACATGTATAATGACTCTATGAAAAATATATTATACATTGTCATTGTTAATTCTAGGTCTCTAGTTTTGGTTTTATTGACCAAACCTTTTTGGGTTATTTTCATGATGAAAAGGTTAGTTCTAATATTATAGGTAATGGTTAACATGTTGAAACTAGTTTTGAGTTAGGGTTTGAATTACATGTTATGGGGTGTGGGATGGTTAAAATCAACCACATGAACTATGGGTTGAGGATTCTATTTATTTTCACCTACATTGTTCTTTTTTTTTTTCATGGGTTGAGGTGGGTTTTTGTTTACAACATTTGGTCTCTTATTTTGATATGTTACACCATCCATAGTGGTATTTTAATTTATTTTTATAATATTAGGGACTTGATTATTGGGGGTGATATAATTTGTGCTTTTATAACCCCAATTATTTTGGTTTGGATTGACTAGTTACCCTTTGGATCCATAGGTTCTGCGGCCACTATCAATGGCCACTTGGTCAATTCTCAAGATGCTTTAAAAAAAAAATTCATAGGATTGATAGGGGAATTTTTGAACATCCTCCCTTATTTTATTGTTAAAGGAGTGTATAAAGAGATAAAATAGTTCTCTTTGGTCCATGTTGTTAAGCATGAAATATACTGAGAGGGGGGGTGAATTAGTATATTATATATCTTATAAATCTTTCCTTTAACCAATATTCCACTTAATCAAACATTCAAGATATGCAATAAAACTCAAACAATAAACATCACACAAGATAGAGAGAGACACCAGATATAACATGGAAACCCAATGTGGGAAAAACCACAGAGAATCAATCTCAAATATATTCGTGAGAACAACCCCACAAGAGCACCATACCCCTTTGCCAAGTACACACCTTAGCTACAATTCGTGAGCACCACCCCATAGGAGCTTTAAACCCCTTTGCTGAGCACCAACCCAGCTACTATTCATGAGCACCAACCCACATGAGCACCAACCCCTTTGCTGAGCACCAACCTAACAACAATTTGTGAGCACCAACCCACAGGAGTACTAACCCCTTTGTATATACCACACACCTATCTCTCAATGTTACTATCTCAACAAATGATAGATCAATACAACATCTTCTTCCTCTCTCTCACTTTTGCTCTTCTAAGATAGATATAACAAATACAAATCATCTCTCACAATTTCTCTTCTAAGCTAGATATTACAATATCAAATCAACCTCTCACATCCACATTTACAAATGGCTACTCAAGCCTTTATTTATAGCTTTCCAAATGACCTTTGGCCTTCCCCCTTTGTGACCTTTCATTCCTCATGGACAATGGCACCAATCTTGGATGACCCTTCATATCCAAGCATTTGAAAAGTCATGCGTCCCATCCTTCTTTTTTCTTTATCCCGTGACTCTTCGACTTCTGCATGGGCCCTTATTTTGTCTCATATGCAACCAAAAATATATTCATTAATATTAAATAAATATTAACTCATATTAGCCAAGATAAACAACATTAAATGAAATGGGGCCTTTATCACCAATAATACTAAACCTTTGACATCAATGACAATATTTCCAACAATCTCCCCCTTTGTCATTGATGCCAACCTCAATCTTGAACCTACCACATCCTGTCACTTGCACATACCATCATCTAAAAACATATAGTAACTCCCCCTTACTGTAGCAACCTGTACCTATTTCTTGTACTTGTTATTCTCCACCTGTACCTATACCTATTATTTTCCCCCTTTTACATCAATGGCAAAGGGCCTACTTGGAGCTAACACTTAGCTCCCCCTCCCTTGATGCTAAACATCAATGGCAAGAAGTAATAGAAATTACTCCCAACTCCTCTCGTCGATCTTTGAATGTATCCTTTGATCATGCCTTTGAAGAGATATCTGACAATACATACACATTTTTCCCTATCCTTTGAGCATCTGCAATCAAATCATTTGAATCTTTTCTTCTAATCTCACAACCCTCTTTATGAAACTTTAATGTATATCCTTGATCACATATTTGACTAACACTCAATAGATTATGCTTAAGACCTTTTACATACAAAACATTTTTTAGTCTTAGTTCTACCATAATCCAAACTCAAAGTACCTTTTCCAGCTATCGTGGTAGTGGTTTTATCTCTGAACCTCACTGTACCACCATTAATCTTCTTTAGAGAAATGAACTTAATTTTATCTCCTATCATATGCCTCAAACATTTGCTATCAATTAAACATGGCTGATCTTTTCCTCTGACATGCAGAGCTGTCTGCACCATCATAGAATCTTCATGTTGTTTCTTCTGCCATGTACATGTCTAAACCTCTTTCTTGATGAATGGATCTTTGACACTCTGATTCTTCTTCTTGATGAATGGAGCTTTGAACCTCTAATCCTTCTTGACTAACTCAAACATGCTTCTACAATACCGAGCTATGTGTCTGTAGTTATTACACTTGTAGCATACTATGGCCTCTTCATCAAAGCTTGATAGAGGAGCAAAAGAGTTATGGCTTCTGCTTGACTCTACTTGTCTTTCCTTCTCCTTATTTCTAAAATTGTTAGCTCTTTTTCTACATTCTAATTTCTTGTGACCATATCCATTACAATTAAAACAATAGCCATAGAAATGAGACCTGTCTGTATATCTCTGACCTGATTGCCTTTTGTAGCTTTGTTCTCTCTAGCCTTCTTTGTTTGGAATGTCCTCTGTATTATTTACTTCTCCCCTTTGTATTTCCTCTTGTGTCAGATCTTTAACATAGCTCTTTTTCTTTTCAAAACTGATCCCTATCTTATTTGTATATGCTTTTTGACTTTTCAACATCTTATTCAGCATGTTAGTGCTATCTTCAAATTTTGAATCACTGACTGCTTTCTTAATATCTTCTTTTAAAGAGGCAATTTTAATAACATACCTTTCACAATATTTTCTTGCTATTTCCAACTATGATGTGAGATCTTCTTCATTCTTCTTGGCCTCTTCAAAGTGTGCTTGTAGATCTTCAATCATTTCCTTTGACTCTTGTTCATTTTTCTTGATCTGGCACTTTAACCTTCGATTCTTCTTCTGAATAGCTTCTAACTCTTCTAGGGCATAATTGAGTTCTCCTTCCATATCTACTTCAGCTTCCTCCTCTTCTTCTTCTTGATCATCTTCATGTATGGCCATGAATAGAATCTCTTCATTTTTTGAATCGCTGACTCCACTATCTTTGCTTGAGCTAGGATCTATAGAATACAAGCTCTTCTTCTCGAATCCCTTCTTAGATTTTCCTTTGAAATTCTTCTTGTATGTAGGATTTTCTTCTTCATCATCTTTAACCTTATCTAGGCATCTAGCTAAAAAAATTCTAATCTTCCCACAATTAAAACATTTAAAAGGTAATTTTCCTTGATATTTACCTGTTCCTCTTTTTGGCCTGCGAATGAAAAGTGATTCATTGTCATCTTCATCATCACTGGAACTATCACTTGATTCTTGAATCTTAGCTTTCTCCTTCTTTGATGTCTTGAAAGCTGCTTCTCTCTTTGAGGGTTTATCTTATTCTATCCACATCTCATATGCCATGAGAATACCATGAAGCTCATCCATCTTTAGCTTGGCTAAATTCTTCATCTCCTCGATTGCCAAAACCTTTGCATCATATCTCATTGGTAGAGATCTCAAAACCTTTTGCACCATCATTGACTCTTCTAATATTTCCCCAAGACCTTGAATCTAATTTACTATCTGATCAACTCGCAAAAAATAACTTGTTATATCTTCTTCCTCTTTCATCTTCAAACTTTCAAATTGCCTTCTAAAAGTCTGCAATTTAGCTTGCTATACCTTTCCATCACCTTTGTAAATATTCTCAAGTTTTACCCAAGTTTCATGAGCAGATTTACATTGCATAACTTTAACAAATTTAGATTCACATAAACCACATAAAATAGCATTTAAAGCTTTAGCATTACATTCACTTGCCTTCTTTTTTGTTAGAGTAATTGTAGATGTCTGTGGCTCTTCATATTCCTCCACCACTAATTTCCATATGTCAAATCCAAGGGCCATCAAATAAACCTTCATTCTCATGCTCCAGAAAGCATAATTTGTCCCATCAAACAAAGGTGCCTTATTTGTAAAAAATCCTTCCTGTGACCCAGCCATCATGCTTTCCCGATCTACCTTCAAGCTATAAAACTTTTCAAAAAGGAACCTGCTCTGATACCAATTGTTAAGCACAGAATATACTGAGAGGGAGGTGAATCAATATATTATATATCTTATAAATCTTTCCTTTAACCAATATTCCACTTAATCAAACATTCAAGATATGAAATAAAACTCAAACAATAAACATCACACAAGACAAAGAGAGACACCAAATATAACGTGGAAACCCAATGTGGGAAAAACCACAGAGAATCAATCTCAAATATATTCATGAGAAAAACCCCACAGGAGCACCATACCCCTTTGCCAATTACAAACCTTAGCTACAATTCATGAGCACCACCCCACAGGAGCTTCAAACCCCTTTGCCGAGCACCAACCCAGCTGTTATTCATGAGCACCAACCCACAGGAGCACCAACCCCTTTGTGTATACCACACACCTATCTCTCAATGTTGCTATCTCAACAAATGATAGATCAATACAACATCTTCTTCCTCTCTCTCACTTTTGCTCTTCTAAGCTAGATATAACAAATACAAATCATCTCTCACAATTGCTCTTCTAAGCTAGATATTACAATATCAAATCAACCTCTCACATCCACATTTACAAATGGCTACTCAAGCCTTTATTTATAGCTTTCCAAATGACCTTTGGCCTTCTCCCTTTGTGACCTTTCATTCTTCATGGAAAATGGCACCAATCTTGGATGACCCTTCATTTCCAAGCATTTGAAAAATCATGTGGTGACCCTTCATGACCAAAAACGTCTTTCCCACTTTTGTCCTTATCTTTGGTGACTTTTCATATTCCTTTAAGTGTCCCTTCATGAGAAATTCGCCCTTTACTCTTTTTTCTTCACTTGGTGACTCTTGGTATTCCCAAGATGACTCTTCATGGGAAAATGCATCCCATCTTTCTTTTTTCTTTATCCCGTGACTCTTTGACTTCTCCATGGGCCCTTATTTTGTCTCATATGCAACCAAAAACATATTTGTTAATATTAAATAAATATTAACTCATATTAGCCAAGATAAAAAACATTAAATGCAATGGGGCCTTTATCACCAATAATACTAAACCTTTGACATCAATGACAATATTTCCAACACATGTGTGGTGTGTTGAAGAATGAGTATAAGGCTTGCCACCATCTCATGATGAAATGGGTATTAGATTCATTAAATTTTTTATTAATGTGAAAGGATTACTATATGTTAGTCTTGATAAGTTTTTTCATATATAAGGATTTTAAAAACTATACCAAGATTTTTTGAAAGGAATGGATGGGACTTAGGAATGTGGTAGTACCATTCTAGGGATATTCCTTCAAGGGTCTTTATAAATATTTTGTCATCTACCCCATACCAATGTATAATATCTCTAAAAAATTGATATATGCCTTAACATGCACATTGAGATATCCCTCCCATTTAAACTTGGGGAGTTTAGGTAGAATACATGGTAAGATAAATTCTAATATATTATGATCAAGGGGATCCTTAAAATATTTAGAATGGGTCCCCATGGAACTAAAGTCTACCAAAGGCATGGTAGGATGAGATTAAAAATAAGGGTTTAGATAAGAGTTAGATGGGAAGCCAATAATAATAAAATATGGTGGTTGATAGGGTGGAGTGATTTGGGCAACACTTTAGGTGACAATTTAGGTGATAGTTCTACTTCAATTGGTGGCAGAACTTCTGGGAGCCATAACTTTTGCACCATAGCTCTATTTGAACCATTGGAAATATAAGAATGAGAAGAACACAATAATATGGCATGAGATATGATTAGTGGTTTTTGACCCCAAAAAACCTGATGAATGTGTCCCAAATTTCAATTTTAATAATTTAGTCTAAAAATAATAAGTTTTTAAAAATAGTAATTTCTCAAATTTTGTAATGTTGTAAATCATGGAAATAAAACCACTTCATCTCCCTTGATATTGGTTACATTCCACATCTTCCTTCTTCCTTAAAATTATGTATAAAAATAGATGTATCCAAAAAAGGAGATCAAACATCTCTTCCCAGAGATAAGCATATGTTTTTTGTAATTTTGTGAGTAATAAAACATCTCTTCCCAGAGATAACTTTATATGATTGTGTTATTTTGTGAATTATCTTTTAGCCAAAACCTCTAATTTTTGGATCATGGAGCATAGTAAGATATAAAATATTTTTTTGGATAGGTTGAATTATAAAAGAGTGGTAATAAGGTGGACAAGGGTTACACAAAGAAGTGAGATTTGACACTTATATAAGAGGAGTGTACATGGGTGGCACGTAGCTTAGAAGGATGAATGATGATAATGTGTTGGTTTATACATTGTTAGGGGGATGTAAGAAAAGACACCACTAATAGGATTTTTAATGGGAGGTTTATATGGTGGATGAATTTTAGAAAATACAAGGTTAGGGACTCCATGAGTAAGGATGTCCCCATGATAATACTTTGAAGTATAGTTAGTAAGAGTTAGGTTAGATAGATATTAGGTGATTGGTAAGTTTCCATTGCTATGGAAATAAAAGAGGATTGTCCTTGGTTAGAATGATTATAATTCATCCCTTTATTTAGAGAGGCTTGGTTACTCTTTAAATCCTAAATATGGTTCATCAAGGTAGAGATGAGTTCATTTGGTAAAGAACCAATGTTAGTTTTGAGAAATTCCTTTGTGAAAAATTTAGGAGGGAAACATTAATAACCAATAATTAATGGGTTTATGTTGTAAGAATTGGGAGGAGATTTTGTGGATTAATTACGTGGGTTGGATATTTTTTGATTATCATTGGAAGGGTGTGAAGATGATTGTAATTTTCTCAACTCATCTTATAGAGTGCATATTATATCAATGTACTGATCGAATATCCTTATGTTGTCTATATCTAGGTTTTACAAGATAATTTGTGGTCTAGTCAAAATATGAGGGCAATATCATCATATAATGGTGAAATTCATATTTTTAGAGTCTAGGTAGTTACTAGTGGTATCATAGGGGTCCTACACTTCTTGAACTATTAACCTAGACCTAGTTTGTGAGCTTAAATATGAAAGGATTGGAAATTGACTCTCCACATTTTTAGTGGAGTTATTATTTATCCAACTATATAAATATTCCCCACCTAAATTTTTATGGTTCTTCCTGTAATTATTTATATTGAAGGACATCTCAAATATTTCTTATCCAGACATATTTAGTGGGTATATAAATACCCAAAAAATAAATAGATGAGAGTAGAGAAGGTGAAGAAAAGAAAAGAAAATAGGAATACACAAAAGGATAAGTATTCATGGTAGGTTAACCAATTTATTTACATGAGGAAAATGAAAATCTAAACTCTATGCACTCAACTTCTCGTGGTATGGTTGAGACGACTAATGAAAATATGATAGAGTAATAGGTCTATGGGTTTGGTGGATTAGATCGAGGTAAAGGAATGGGTTTTGGATGATGGGTGTAAAATGGTGACCATAGAGATACTAGAATGGATCTTATGCATAAAATTTATAATTGAGAGTGGTGAATTAAGATGAAAATTAATCCTAAGAACCCTTAGTATGAGTGATGAAAGAAGTCAAAATTATTGGTCAATGCTAGGAATATGGAATTGGGTGTGATTAGGTTGGATAGCTCCAAGGAACTAGTTAAATATATTTTATTGACTATGTCTATTTAATGTCATATGTGAAGTGAATGAAATATGATGAGGTTAGTACCAAGAATAATAAAAGGAAGAATGGAGGTATAGACTTAGAGATTATTATACTAATGGGTTCACATATGAATGGGTCTAATTATTAGTTGTGACTCTACATGGTCTTGCTAATCAATATTTTTGAGATGGTCAATGATAATATGGGGAATAGGAGTGGAACAAAAAATTATATTCTAATCTCAGAGTTGATATCACTTTGAATGTTACTACTTGGAATGAAAGATCTAACTCTAAGAAAGATACTGGCTCTATGTAAAAATGGCTTCTCAAGGAGCATCATATAAGAGGAAAAGTAATGTTATTTTTAATGAATATATAAAAAATATTATCTTTATTATGATTTTAAGAGTTTACTTACTATTTTTAATGTATAGGATAAATTTTTAGGCTTATACTGATCTTGGCAAGGTTTGTTTGATTGTGTTTTTGGGTGTTTTTGAAAAAAAACTAAACTATGTTAGTTGATTAAAATAAAATTTTTGCAATGATTGTGTTTTTGGGTGTTTCAAGATATGTTATGCATGCAAATTTTAAAATCAAATTCTGGGTGAGTGATGTAAGTGTTGATTTTGGGTTTCCTAGTTTAAAAGCTAAAAGTTTTGCATATATGTGCTTAATGGATTATTTATATTTTTATATTTTTTTGGATGAAAATATATGAAATATAATATTTAATTTTATTTTCCAATAGAAAAATCAAAATTATATCTAAACCTAGAAAACAAAACTTCTAAGTATTTAAGAATTAATTCACATATGCAAGAAAGCTAGTTTTTTTTAAGTTTGGAATGATTATTTATGAGATTTAATGATATAAACTGAAATGGACAAAAGGATAAAGTTATAATTTTTCTTATTTTTATGATCTATAACAACATTCATTCACTATATAAGTGAGAAGCTAGATATAACATGAAAAATCTGATTTGTCTAGGTTTTCTAGGTTTTGGTGTGTGTGTGAGAGTGTTCATTAATGAATGTAAAATAATTTTAGAAATAAAAATTAATCATTTTGTTTATGTTTTCCTAATATTTTTACTCAATTAATATACTCTATGTTTGAATTCAAAACTATGTTCTTTGAAGCTTTTATATGCACCTACAAATTAAAGAAAGAAAAACTATTTTTTTGTGCAAAAGAAGAGAGGAGAAGGATTTTTTTTTTTAATTTTACAATTTTATAAATATAAATATATATAATGAATAATATAAATAAATATAATATATTATAGTAAATAAATTAAAATTGAAAGCAAATCTTCCAACCTGATCAATGATAAAACCAAGTGAAGGTGCAGATACAATTATTGTATATATACGATCCTAAATTAGATAGATCCTTTGATACATATGACATTAAAAAATATAAAAAAGGGTGAAAAAATAATATAATAAACAAATACATAATTACAAAAATATAACAATTGTATTATGGCTAGATTGATTCATGAACAATAAAGAACTAATTGCCAATTCAATGAATTATGTTGTCACAAAAATATGACTATAGACTCAATAAAATATTATCCAAAACAAAAAAAATTAGGATAAAGATTTTTAAAAATTTAAATATTCAATATTTTATCCAAAAACCTAAGGAAAGTGAGATACTTGTAAGGAAAGAAAGGAGGTTGGATGTGGGAGTTAAGTAAATCTTGACTGTGAGATAATTTTATAAGTGATAAGGATTGATAAAAAAAATAATATTAAGAGTGAGATATGACATATAGAGGGTGAAAACAAGAGAAAAATTTGAAAAAACACAACTGGAATCATGAAAAACACATGAAAACTAAAGTCTTAGATGTTAATTTTAAAAATAACCAAATTGTAATGAAACCGTGGCTTTATGCAGGTGGAAAAGATGAAACAACCATAGAGTATGAAATAATTGATACACAAGGTAACAAAACCACTATTATAAGTAATACAACCACCATGATGAAAGCATTTCAAATGTGGCATTTTAAGAAATTGCCATAGTGGAAATGCTATGGAAGCAATAGTTTCATCATGAAGAGTGACAATTTTGTCATGAAGGTAAGGAATTTAAAACTTAAGGAAAAAGACTAAAAATTACAAATTTTGAGGCTTAGGAAAGGCCATAAATTAATTAACATACAAATAATATAGAAAGAACCAAGTTTGAGTATTTTTAGGTAGAGGTCCTTTCATCCTCATCAATCTTTTTAAAAATGTTTCACCATGTAATTTATGGGTGTGTATAAGTACTTGCCTCAAGTTCTTTACCATTTTCTCAATCTCACTCTTCTATACATATGGGTACCTTTAAGGTCTAATGTTGGGTGGTTGGATCCATGGTACCATTTTGAAGGCATGATCATGATAAATTTTGGGTTGTAGTCCTTCCAACATGTCTCTAAAAAATATTGAGTGCCCATTAATAATTGACAGTAGATTTGGTGGTGTATGAACCTTTACTTGTGCTTATAAATAAAATATCTAAACCACAAACCCATCCATTCACTTTTAAAAAATATTTTACATCTGATGAGAACCAACTAATTATGGGAAATTTTCATGTGACCCATGTAGTTCAAATGTCATGCTTTATTAGTTAAAACACATGAATAACCCTTATAAATTCATCTTAATCATTCCCAAATTAGCGAGTAATTGGAATCCCAAAACAATATGTGCCCCACCCAACATAGGGGAATCTAGTAGGTAGTCTCCCATGGTGAGTTTAATAGTATGAAATTTCCTTATACAATTGATTATACCACTATTTACAAACATGGCCTAAAATTCTAGAGTTGGGGAAATGAAATAGTTTGAGCATGTAACCAACTTATTATTGATAAAGTTGTAAGTAGTTTGAGAGTCAATCAATACTCTCACCCTCTATTTTTTGTAAACCCACTACCTTGAATTTTTATGAGGCACTAGTGCCTAAAAGTTCATGTTAATCAATATTTGGTTGGGTATCTACAGACTCCTTATATACATAATTAAAACCCTCTAATTCTATTTCTTCACCTTAAAATTCTTCATTAGTACCTTCAACATAGAATAACTTATTTTCAACACATATATGTCCTCACTTGTATTTTATATCATAATTAAAACATAAACATTTTCTCATTTTTAATTCATTTTTTTGAGTAAATTTGGTAGGGTGAGAAAATGATGGTGTTGGAGTGATTCAATCTCTTATGCTTGTGAAGGCACTATTTTGTTTTCAATGTTCATTCCTTTTCCTTGCATGTCATAATAATAGAATTAGATATAATAAGTGGATTAAACATGTGTACCTAATGTTGGACATGATCCTTGTGCTCCTAAGAAAAAGGTTATTCAAGTTATCATCCATAATCATCTATATTCACAAGGATATATTTTGGAATCACTAAATGTAATCCTTGATCGATATTATTTTTTATAGCTTTTCTAACTACTTAAATAATTATTTGTCACATTGTTGCTATAGTGTGTCTATAATTCCTTATAAAAATGATAGGTGATACTTAAAGTATTATTATTTTGAGCACATAACCATCGAAACCAAATAAATTTATTAGGTTCTAAATATCATGATACCATTATGACATTTTATCCATATGAGATATGATTTACATCAACAAAATATCCATTTGGTTGATCAAAGTGACCAGATCTTTCCCATCAAACATACTCATTTCCTCTTTTTATAGCTTGTTTTGAGGCCTCAAATCTGATCAAACTAAGTGTTGAAACTATGTTGTATTTAGATTTGGATTAGGTTGTCCAAAATATCTACTAAGGTTGGGATTATTTTTCAAATTCTTCTATAAGGCCTACAATTGATTGAATCTTTGTGTGATTTTCTCTAATCAATGATTGATGATTTTCATATCTCTTTTTAAATCATTTTAGACTATATGATTTGCATATTGTAATGAATTTAGCTCATGTTTCATATATAAAGGAAAATACAATATCATAAGTTTCACTAATTCCCATTTATGATTCCATCTCTTGTTTTCTATATTAGTTTTTTCTAGAGTGACAAAACCCTTGCCTCAACTTGTAGTGTGTAATCTTGTCATGTAAATAATTTAGGTATTAGCATTTAGGTTTCAAGGTTTAGGGTTCAAGGTCTAAGGTTTAGGGCCTAATGTTTAGGGATTAATGTTTAGCACTTAGTGTTTAGGTATTAGGGTTTAGGTTTCAAGGTTAAGGGTTTAACATTTAGGGTTGACTAAGGCTCAAAATAAGGGTTACTGGGGGATTATACCATCACAATTGTCTCTTAGAGATGAATCTAATGATTTTTATATTTTAAAAAGGAAAAAACTCCTAAAAATCCCCTAAAACTTGTAAATTAGGGTTGACATAGGCCTGTATCATTTCAATCAACTTATCGAGACAAATTAAACAACTAATATATAATGAAAGGGTGAAAAATGACTTCCAAACTTAAGAAAATGTTGGATCTTCTTAGTGTAGATTAAAAAATTAACTTACTTCTAGATCAAATGTTTATTTTTTTGACTCACCAACAGGACAAACATTGATTAGATGTGGTATAAATTATTAAAAAAATCAAAGCTCTAATACTACTTGTAACAAAATTATTTAGATAGATTAAGAAGAGTCATAATAATGGATCACAATATAAATGTCAAAGGTAAAACAAGAGTTATAACTCACAATCATAAGATAAAAATATAATAAATAAATTCAATATGATTGATATTATAGTAGAATAATGGAAATATACAATTGATCCACTTTGAGAGGGAAACCTACACAAACTAAAAATAATTATATAATTTGTACTATGATATCCTAATACTAACTAATACCTACAATATATACCTTACTTAGGCTATGTATACTTTATATGAAAAATGTATAACAATATAATGATATAGAAACTATCAAATGCCATAATTAAAATGTTATACCAGCCATAAATTGGCCATCCATATCTCAATACATGCTAATAGTTAAGAGTATAACACTTAGCCTCTAAAGAAACACACAATCAACACCAACAAAAGTCTCAAAAGGATAATATAATGTCCAAGTTTAATATAACACATGCACAAATTTGTGGGTAATATTATAATGGATTTATTATCAAAATTACATCAAATCACATTATGTCAATATGTTAGCAAAGGTCCTTAGAATTCCTTACTAGGAATGCTATTGTTGTGGTTTTCAAGTTACAACAAGACTCACAAGATAGGAAAGTAGTCATTTCTTGATAATATGATCTATAAATAAGAATTAACACATTATTAATCCATTTAACTACTTAGAAAAGGAAATATAGACTTAGACATTGCACAAACTATAATATTTCCTTACAAATACTTGAATAACTTAAAAAATCATGAATTATTACTGCTATTTAGTTACAACAATTATTAAGGTGCATGATACATTAGTTCACAAGATAATGATATATAATTACAAATATATGAAATAGTAAACTAATAATTTTATTATATTCAAACTAACTAATTTATTATTTTAAAAGTTCTAGATATTTATTAAGTCAACATGACTCTTCGAATTCTCAACTCTTTGTTTCCTTCTTGGATTGAGGAAATAATTAAATCTTCCATTTGTATTTTTGAATTAAATGAATAGTTAAAAATAAAATATATAAATTTGTTGCATGTGAAATATATAAATATTAGTAAACTATCATTTAAAATCCCTACTCAATACTTTCCCAAACATAAATAATTGTCTTGTCTTGAGAACAAAGCAACTATCAGAGTGTTATTGTTTGAAGATATCTTTTGAACATTAGCTTACCTAAAACATTTTTCATAGTTTCAAAAGAAGTGATGTTTTTAGGTTTTAACTTCCTACACACTAATTATCTACCCTTTAGGGTTTCTAACTAAGAAACATACCAACCTACCACCCTTTATATGTTTTCAATAGGTTTGCATAACTAGTTTATAGGTTTTCAGCCTTTTAGTCCCTGCTCATAAATACTTATGAAAAAAAAACTATGTTATCCATAAATTGATAAAAATTTAATAAGTAAAAATAACTTTCTATATCATGTGTCATGGAGTGTGGTCGTAGAGTGACACAAGTTGACTATGTTTCCTTGGGATTGGTTGTATCACTATCAAGGTTGCGGTTATGGAGGCTAGCTATTATGATAGCTAAATTGAAGGGGTTTATTATGACTAATGTATTTGAGGATCCTTATTTTCTTGCATGTATTTATTAGCTTGGAGAGGGTGATACATTATAGATTTTTGATAATACCTCTAATTAAACTTAGAAAGTCCACCATGTTATCTTTGTAGTTCCTCCAGTCTTGTAATCCATCTCAAACTAGTTTGAAGAGTGTGCGTAATTGTAATAAAATTTACATGATGATTTGGACACCATCTTCACCCACAAACTCAATTAGTGGATAGTTTAGTTGGGTGTTTTTTTAAATGTATTTCATTATGTACTCAAGTTGGTCCATATATTCATATGTTTGGATGCCTAAAATCTACTCCTTAGGATTTCTAACTCCCACACTCTCATAAATTTCATGGCATTATATA
Source organism: Torreya grandis (assembly GCA_037957365.1). Lineage (NCBI taxonomy): Eukaryota > Viridiplantae > Streptophyta > Pinopsida > Cupressales > Taxaceae > Torreya > Torreya grandis. The sequence goes on along the minus strand of JARHVA010006369.1, from coordinate 132,799 downwards.
TTTATTTTAGGTACTCTTGAAAAGTAAAATTATTTACACATCCATTTCATTCCATGTTATTACATCATGAGTTTTATCAATCTTGGATAGGATTTTGTTGTGATCATAGGAATTTGATAATATAGAAGAGGTTAGTCTTGTGTTAGTCCATAAAATAATGAAATGAACACACTAACATGCTAACATCTCTAAGCCTAGCTCATTGGGGGAGCTTAATGAACAAAATACAATTGAAAACACAATTAGAATGAAAAATAAAAAGACTCTCTTACCTTCCTTGAATGCTCTAAATGATTCATTATGTGGCTTACTCAGTTTGTGCTCAAAGAGTCTTTGGCAATGGAGTTTTCTTTCTTTGTTCCTTATCTCCTTGGCACCATTGTGGCTTGATATTGATTAATGTGTCTTAGCTCAATATTTTTGAATTATAATATTATTGATATGAATCTTGCAACAAAACTTACATTATGACTCTACAAATTTCCAATCTCTCTTTTCAATAGGCAATAGCTTGTATTTATAGGCTTAGGAACTAACCCCAACTCAAGGTGATTTAAAGTGTAGTTTAAATATGGAATGGGTTCAAACCTAACCTACGTGAGTCAACATAACCCTATTAGAGTTAAAAGGTGTCAAAAACTCATTATTTACAATTAATAGGCATGGGTATCCAAAAAGAGATATTTTGAGATATTTCCAATGGATTGACAACTCATAAAGGTAATCATGAAAGGCTAGGATATTTCATATTTTTTAATTTATTTTTCTAGTTATTCATTAATTTCATAAGGATAATTAAACTATGAATTTAATCTAGTTGAGCTTATTAATTGATTTTTATTAGCCATTTACCTCTTTTCAAGATTTTATTTATGTGTGCAAGTGCCCCACTTAATAGGTCTATAGGCCAAATTACATGTTGTGATGCCACAAGCTAATTAGGGATGAATCCATGAGAGGTTATGATTGCATTTGGCAGGGTACCCTAATTAGGGATATATCAACATGATTTTAAGCTTTGATGAATGATTCATAAGCAAATTTGGGATGTTCAATGATTCTTAGGATTAATTTGTAAAGGTTGGTAGGAATTAGTCTAAAGTCTGATTGAAGGCCATTGGTGGCCAAGTTTAGGTGTCTACAATTTCCCCCTATTTGGGAAGTAATTACAAGCTATAAGTATAGTAACATTTTCTTAAAGAATGAAAAGGTCCTATATACTTATGACTTCAATGGTAATAGATGAAGTGTAGGTGCCTCCTCAAGGGAGTGGTTGACAAAGGGGTCAAAAATTGGTCCCTCAAAAGGAGGAAATGATTAGACCAAAAGATGAAATGGGGTGGAAAAGAATGATTTTCTCATAGGTAGTTATAATTAGTGGTATATGGGGATGCCCCAATTAGGGAAGATAAACAAGATTATTTTCCCACATGTGGTTATAATCATCAATATAGGTGGGATAAAAAAGTATTGATTTTCCCAAAGGTGGTTATAATCATTGAAAAAGGCTTAGGGTAACAAGAGAATGATTTTACTAAAGGTGCTTAGAATAATTGGCAATGCAAGTGGGATGGTATATAATGATTTTCCCAAAGTTGGTTAGAATAATTGGTATCTTGATTATGGTAAAAATGATATGTAATATGATGGAAAATGGGACAAAGGAGAAAGATGAATTTGGGCAACCTGCTAGTAGGGAGATGCTTGTTCAAACTAGCAATGATGAAAAATTCTTTCATTATTTAATTACTCTATTTAGGATATGATTTCAATTAGATCAAGAATATTTTTGGTGCCAAGGAGTATCATTACTTCATTTACATGTATACTCTACAAGATGATGTTTGATGTAGCACGTGATGGCAGTCATCATGATAGAACACCATGAGGACATGACTTAAATATACATAAGGACTAACAAGTGATCCAATAATCAAGTGAAAATAATGCACTAATGATAAAAAACATGATAACAATGTTAATACATGAATATGTATTGATTCAAGAATAATGTGCATGAAATCACCCAATGAATACACAGAATAAATAAAGTCACAACAAGAAAGAAAATAAATAGGGATACAAACAAATAAAACACCAAAAAAGAAAGAACAAAACAAAGAGGCACAATATGAAATAAAATTAAAAAATGGTTATTCAAAAATTTAGTACAAACAACATGACCCAAAAAAAAATGATGAACATTTCCCCTAGACAATAAGAGACAACAAAACAAATAAACAGAATGAGGAATAAAAGAAAAGAAAGGGGGTGTTCGAGTTGTCTTCAGATGTACTAGGCAAGTGGATGCTACCTACATAGTTTCATGGATGCAATATCTAATAAAAACTTTAGGCCAAATGTAGTTCTCCCAGGAAATGGAATAGAATAAAATTATGAGAAGAAAAACATGATGGATATTATATAAGAATATGGGGATGGGCTCACAAAATGGAGAGAGCTTGGGATAAGAGGCCAATAAAGATGGGGAAACTAAATGACAAGTGGTTTCTTATGACTTAGTGAGCATTCCCATAATATTTAAGGTAAATAAGTGGTCAATGTTTTTGGATTTTCCAAATCAATTTTAAAATATTTTTGGAATTTTTTGGGTATCTCAACTCAATGGAGAGTTATGAAATACTAAATAGTCCAAGATCATAAAATGGTGAGAACATTCAAACTAAATGTTGCTCACAAAACAAAAAGAGCATGGCCTTAGGTTGATCACAAATTGTGAGAGCATTAAAAGGGGTGAGTAAGCTAAACTTAATGGGAATCAAGCACTACCTACATAGTCCCAACATGGGACCTCAATTCACTATAGTTCCACCTTACAATAGAAGAATCTGACTAGTGTCATAACCAATTCAAATAAAATAGACAAAGTTGTCAAATGGCATAGAATGACATAGGAATGGCAAGGTGGTACTTCAAGGCATGATAAACAATTATTGTTCCCAATTTGCCCATAGGTATTTATAATTAGAAAAAAATGACATAGGTCAATGATACTAATTTTCCCATATGCAGTTATAATTAGTAACACGATGATGATACACTGATTTACCCAAAGGTAGTTATAATAAAGCCCATGTGGTATAAAATGGTACAAAAAATTAAGGATGAAACTATGAAACCACTATCATACTACTCCAAAATATGGATTATATCTAAAATGCTGAAATAATTGTTGAAACTTGATATGAATCTTCTTGATGAAAGTAGTTGTGGAACCAATAGAATAGAATAAAGGTTAAAGGGATGGGTAGGGAGGGGTAAAAACAACTTGGTCAATAGAAAAGATATGGTAGAATGGAATGGTATAATTATATGGTACAAGAAATAATGTTAATATTATGGTACAACTATAATATGCCTCATAGATAATACACCATGTCTCTCAAATGAAGTAACATTTGAGGTGTATAATGTTTGTAGGCTCATCAAGTTCATCTTTATCTGGTGTAGCGAGCATGTATGCTCTAATGACATAGTTTTCAATAATGATAAAATGGCTTATCTAGTTAGGTTTGAGCTTACCTTTATGTTTCTTCTTAGCCATGGTATTCAATTGTTTTTGTTTAAGAACAAGTTCACCAAGATCAATTTTTTTGTGTATAACATGTTAATTATAGTGGCCACAGAGTTAGTTCTGGTATGCTTACAGGTTGTTAATTGTATCCATGCATTTATCATCAAGTAAATCTAGATATTTTAGGTGAGATACACAATAGTCTTCATCATCCCTAACATGTTTCAAAGAGATGAAAAAAAAAGGTAACTCAACCTCAATGGGAAGAATGGCCTTAGTGCCATAAATAAGTGAATACAAAGTGGATCCTATTAGAGTATGATGGTTGGTACAGCATACCTAAAGGGCACAAAATATTTGGAGGTGCCAATCATAGCCAACATCATTGACAATATTTTTAAGGATGTTGACAATGGTTTTTTTAGATGCTTTTGCTTGTCCATTACCTTGTGGGCAATATGTTATGGAAAAATGTTGAGTAATTTTATACTCGACACATAGAAATATTTGATATCCTTGTTTTTGAATGATACACCATTATTAGATATAATGTTAGAGGGGATACCAAGAAGAAAATGAGATGGTTAAATATGAACTTGAAAATTTGCATTCTAGTCACATAAGTGAGGGGTATAGCTTTAACACACTCAATGAAGTATTTAGTGGTGGTAAGGATATGTTTATTGCCATTAGATGAGGTGGGGTTTATCTTCCCAATGACATCTAGGACCTATGTATCAAATGTACATGGTGTAAGCATTGGTTTTAGAGTTTTGGTTAGGGCATGAATCAGATTGGCATGCTATTGACATTTATCACACTTTTTGACATATGTAGTTGCATTTGCATCCATCATTGGCTAATAGTACCCAGTATGTTGGAGATTTTTGTATATGATGGCCCTAATGGTGTGGGATCCACATTATCCTTCATGAATTTCACATAGTGATAATGTAGATTCTATCAAAATTAAATAATGAAGCAAATTTACATCAAAACTATGGTAGTATAGAGTTGATTTGAGTAAGGTATAACATGCAACATGGTGGATAAAGGCTTTGGATTATTTATGAGATAGGTCTAGTGTTATAATGTGGTCATGAAGATAGGCATAAAGTTTATAATACCACATAGAGTTGGGACTAATAATATCATAGATCATTGTGATAGTTGAAGATTCATGAGCTGGTGCTAGAAGATTTTAAATGAGAAACTGGTATTCCTTTGCCATATCTGTATGTTGAGTCAAACATATAATGGTGGCTATGGCATCTATTTTTATATTATCATTCTTTTGTATATGTTCAAATTGGATATTGATAATCTATTATTTGAGCATGTTGATCATGGCCTTGTATGGTACCAGTTTATCATCCTTGGTCTAAAAATGGTTTGTAACTCGATTCATGATTAACTAAGAATCACCATAAATCTTTAGATGATGTATGTTCCATTGTACTACCTATTGAATCCCTACAATGAGTGCTTCATATTTGACAATAATACCAATAAGGAAAGCTAATTCTAAATGACTTAGGGATTAGATCCCCCTATGGATTACTGAACAAAAGGCCTACCCCTGATCTATAAGTTGTGAATGATCCATCAAAGTATAGCTTCTAGTGTTGCTCCTCAAGAGGTGTTTCAATGATGGTCATAATGGATTTATTTTAGAATGATAATGTTAGTGGCTTCATATCTGCTAGGGGTACTTCAACAAGCTAATCTAAAGAACTTATCCCTTAATGGCCTTTTGGTTGACATATTCTATCTCAAATTCATTAAGAAGCATGATCCATTTTACTGTGCAGCCTTATAAAGTTATTTTAGATAGTAGATACTTGATTGCATCTATTTTTAAAATTACCATGGTCTTGATGCTTAACATGTAATATCATAGTTTTTGAGCTATAAAGACCATAGCTAAACATGATTTTTCAATGGGCATATAATTGTGCTCATACATGACTAGTGTAAAACTTAAATAGTAAATGGCATACTCTTTTACATTATCATCATGTTGATATAGAAGTGCCCTTGGGATTTATTCAGGACTGATAGGTATAGTAAGAATGACTTTCCTGGCATGGGAGGCAATAAATTAGGTAGATTTCCTAGATAGTCCTTCAAGTACTAAAAAGTTTTCTAGCATTCATCATCCCAATGAAATGTGACCCCTTTATTTAATATGTGGGTAGATCGGTGGAATTTATTTTTCAACTAAAATATGAAGCATCTGATAGACTAGATATTGCCCTATAAACTATGGAGCTACTTAAAACTGGTTAGTGGTGGCATCTGAGTAATGGATTATCCTTTGGATGGATCAACTTCAATGACTTGGTGAGACATAATGGAGCCAATAAATTTGATGAATTAACCCCAAAAACACAATTCTTAGGATTGATCCTAATTTTATATTCACATGGTCACTCAAATATCCATTGTAGTGCTACTGGATGATCAACCCTGGTCTTTGATTTTACTATTATGTCATCGATGTAGTCTTCAATAATGTCATGTATCATATCATGAAATATGATGGTCATGGATGTATGGTAAGTGGGCCTGCCATTTTTGAGACCAAATGGCATAACCTAATAATAAAAGGTTCCTCATGAAATGGTGAATGTTATTTTATGTTAGTTTTTTGGTGCGATTCAGATTTGATTGTACCCTAAGAATCCATCTATCAATGAAAGCATTTCATAACCCATTGTGGAGTCAATAATCATGTCAATGTTTTGTAGAGGAAAGTCATTCATAGGTAGGCCTTGTTGATGTCTCTAAAATTAGTGCATATTTTATTTTTTCTAGATTATTAATGATAAGTAAAACATTCAAGATCCACTATGAGTAGTCAATCGATCGAATACATCTTCCAATATATTTTAAAATTATTTATTCACTAATACATAAATGTGAGGATGCATCTTGAATAATTTTTATTTGATAAGTTTGACATCAATATGTACTATAAGGTGGTGTACAACCAAGGTAGGGTCCAAACTAGGCATGTCAAAGTAGGCCCATGTAAATATATCAATAAATTCCCTCAAAAGGAATATAAAAACTTCACATTCATCCTAAGTAAGGGACATTCCTAATTTGATCCAATTTGGCTCATCTAGATTATCTATGTTAACTTATGTAGTGTCTTATATAAGAAGAGTGGAGCCATCTTCTAGAATGGTTGGCAAAGATTTGAACTACACTACAATAGCAAACTCCTCTGTTATGACTGGCTCTTCAAGTTCTCCTAGGCATGATGAATCAAAATCCCCTAATGGTAGGGATGCCCATGTGACAAATACTATTAGAAACTCTTGGATGATTCAATCAAAATTTTGTTATTTTTCAAGACTGAACTTAGATCTATAGGCAAGTTCATCATTGGTGGTCTCTCGAGCTATGTTTGAATAAGGCTAAACAACCCCACCTAATGGTGCCTAAAATAGGTTTTTACCACTAAACTGGCCTTTCTCTTTACTATTTCCCTAGTCTAAAAGTGCCTTAAAGAGTTTTTCACTTTTGGACCTCAATGTTTTATTTAATTATTTATGGCTAAGTGTGTTCACCCATTCCCCAAAATAGGCTATAGGATCCAAATTGATTGAGAACCCTTGTTTGTGGCCTCCTAACGAGATATTTGCCTTAGGATTAGAAAATCATAGAAGGCCTCATCATTGTAAAACTCATCAATGAGAATTGTTGGTTCTTATTGTTCCCAATTTATAAGTTTAAGATAATATAAAATAAGCTAGTTATAATGAATAATTGGTCGAAGGGTATAGAAGACATTAGTTTCAAAAAAATTGGTATTGGCTAGGTCATTAAGGGGCTATGATTAGACTCTACTACACTATCATCATCATCACTAGTCATTAGCATTGCAACATGAATAAGGTATGTGGGGTCACCCCCAGGAAGTTTGAATATGAGACCATATGTTCCTTTATACCAAATGGAAAAAATTGGCTCAAGAAGACCTTGTTGATTTAGCCCAATGCCTTCTCTTTCATAGGTGTTCCTCTCCATGATTTTGTTTGAAATAGGATACTTGGAATTGAGTTAAAATTCAACCAAGTTATCACTATATAACCAAGATTCATCTTCTACAAATGGGTGCCATGCTTGGCTAGTGATCGGTATGAAAATGATAGGTATTGGACTCTGCAAGTGACCTTTTCCCTTTATTTGCCATTCCATGCAAGGTGGTTTAGATTTATGTATTCCATAGGACTTGGGGTTGTGTGTAAGCTTGGAAATTTTGAATTTATCATGGGTCAAATATTCTTATGGGCCATTAGCTAAGATAGTATAATGATTGGACATTTCAAGAGGAAGCATGTGGGAAAGTGAATCAAGGGTATCAGGGTTAATGTAGTTGGCCTATGGTGAATCAAAAAGAATTTATTTTTCATTATCCTTATTAAGAAATTAATTCAAGCCAAAATAGTATTTATAGATTTGACACTCAACCTCCAAATGCTTACAATGTTCATATGGCTATAAATATCTGTGAATGGTAACCTTTATACTTGAATGGGATAACTCGATACACTAGTGCAATGTTGAAGGGATTGCAAGAATTTTATATATCCAAGGTCCACCCAAAAACATATTATATGATAAATCAAGGTCTAACACATGGCATAGTGTATTATGGGTCAAAGGCCCAATGATAATTGGTAAGATGATGGTGCCTTTTGATTCCCATTCTTCATTATCGTAGGCTTTGATTGTGATTATTTCTAGCTAGAGATCAGCTATAGTATACCCAAGAATCTTGATGAGCTTTAAAGACACAATATTTAGGCCTGATCCATTATCTATGAGGACACATTTCACTTTATGTTATGTTATGTTATGACAACTTTGATGTATAATGGATTATTATACAGAGGGCCAAGGGATGACATATATCTTTAGTCAAAGGTTAATTATTGGCTTGGGGTTAAGAGTCCAACCATAGCTTGAAATTTATCAATAGATATGTCATTAAAAACTTGGGATTGGCAAATGAAATCTATCAAGATGTTCTTATGGATGGTGGGCATACACAACAAATTTAAAATGAAGATTTGTGCAGGCATCTTCTATAATTATTCCATAATATTGAACATCTTTTCTTGTACAGTGGTAAATGGATTGTTCCTAGCTAGAATAGTTGGTTAAATGGGTGAAATGGTAGACAATTGTGGGCCTATGATGGTAATTTTCAATCACTGAGTTATGATTACATAATAAATCCTAGATATAAGACCATTATTGCTAAAAACTGATGATGGTGAGGGACTAGATAAGATAAGTCTCAATTACAGTTGCACTTGTACATGGTCACATGTCAATGATGAGTTATTAGTATGAGGTCCAAAAGTTGTAATCCCTTCTTGTTGTTATGCTTGTATGTGGTCTTAGGTTAAAGAAGGATCATCGACATGGGTTGATTAATTTGTATTCAGTAGTAATGGTCTTGTTTGAGTGGTCCTTGGTCTCATATTAATGTTTATAGTGGTAACATAACCTCTCATAATATGGCCTACAACTTTATTGTAGTCATGTGAAACTACATGGTAGGTCTATTGGTTGTTGGCATCATTCTAGCCTTGGTTCCATCCATTTGGTTGACATTGGTTCTATCTCAATTGTTGATATTATTGTTATTGTTATGTTGGTTGTTATTTCTATTGTTGTTAGTTTTTATGTTGGGGAAAGGGGTTTTGATAAATGATAAGGTTATGATTGGATGTGAAAGCTCAATTATCTAATGTTATTTATATATTTTCTAACATATTCTCAATCAAATGTTTAATTTACACACAATGGTGTAAATTATGTCCATTAACCTAATGATACTCACAGATTCATTTTGCCTTTACCAATCTAGATAGGGAATGCCCTCAGGATAGTGATTCAAAATAGGCCACCTAATCAAATTAGTGGTAGTGATATTTTGAAACTTAGATTCAATGGGTTCTCCAAGGTCACTAAAGATGTGATGAGTAGGCAAAGCTCTCCTTGGAGGAGGGTTTTGCAAAGGCAAAGGTTATTGCATTGGTCTAGGTTACGACACTTTCTATGTTTGTTGAAGAAGTTGTTGATTAAGAGTAATTTGCATATACAACATAGGCTGATCAGATGGTGTTTGCACCATTTGGACATGTCATGACTTGGTTAATCCATTACCCATAACATTCTTGTTGTGATTGAACTACTTGGTTTTTCCATAATTGCTAGCTTAGGTTGGTTGTGACTCTTGCGCTTGGACTTGGTTCTAATTTTGGCCATTATTATGGTTTTAATTTTGGCTCTAATTTGACAAGGTAAGTTTAATGATCCCTTTGTTAATAAGGGTTCTTTATATCAACAAATCTTTGTCAGTTATTTATTTAAAAGTGTGTACACACTGCAACTCCAAATGGTAAGATTTATCATTATACGAATTCTTGGTAAACATAGTGGCTAGTTGCTTTTCTAGTAGACTATGGGTGAATCAGATTGTAAGGGCTCTCCATTGCTATAGATAACTCATGAAACTTTCACTAGCCTTATATTTGGCTTACATCAAATCTACCAATGATATCTCTTGCTCGAGATTGTAAAAGTGTTGCATAAACTTATCTGAAATATCATCGAAATCATAAACTAAATTCTTGGGCAATTTCAAAAACCATTCCAGTGCTTGTGTTATTGGACTCCTTAGAAACAACAATAATAGGTATATGTCATTATAAGCCACTAGCTATCAAGTAGCAAAAAAATTTATCAAGTGGGCCTTGGGATCACCTTTCCCCTTATATTTGTTGAATTTTGGTGGTTCATACCCTTGAGGAAATAGTATCTACAAATACTCCATTTTAAATAGATAATAACACACATCATCCAACTTGAAATTTTTGGTATGCTCTCCAGCTTGAATGATGGCAACCACATCATAATTTATTATAGTTCTTGTGTGAGAAAACTAGAGGGAATATTTGCTTGAGGTGAAGGTTGGGTGGTCACTAGTGGACTACTTTGATTGGGGTATAAGGGAGGCATTTGTTATGGAATGTTAGTTTGATTGGGGAATTAACTAGGAATATACATGCATAAATTATGATGTGATTATTGGAATTTCATGCATTATAGTGTGATATTCTGGTTAGGATTGGGTATGTAGGCTTGGTTTTGGGGAAATTATGACTAAGATCAAAGGGCATGGTTGAGGGTGAAATATTATGCCTATTGAAGTTGATTATGGACTTACTACTAACTAATCAAACCCTTTTTATTTATGGAACTTGTAAACCAAGGCCTTATCATTGAATTTGTGTCATGTTTGGAATAAAAACCAATTATTGCCTAAGTAGAACTTGTGTAACATTAGAGTCTCTTGGTTTCATGAATTCTTGTTGGGAAGTAGATGCATGTTGAAGGTTAGGCATTTGTTGCTAACTGATATTTGTATGTTGTTGATTAGACAACATTTATGATTGTATTAGTATATTGGTCTATGATTGAAGAGGTACATTTTATACTACTTGGTGAGGTGGAATATTGGTTGCTACTTAAAGAGGTGGTAGAATGTTTTGCCTTTATTTCATGTGTATGTTAGATGGTGCCTGTTGTTTTTGAATTTTAGTTGCTACCTATTGGGAGGAGTAACATTCATCACATTTGGTTGAGGCATGGCAGTAGTCATTGCTTGTCTACTTAATCCTTGTGGTTGGGTGTTTGAAGAAGTAGTTAGTTGAGGATTAGAGGTAGTTGTTTATAGTTGGGAGTTAGAATTTCCTTCCCCTTAAATTTATGAACCACTCATGGTGTTAACTAAAGGCACATTTTGTTATGCACTAGTTGTTTGTGCATTTACACCACTTTGGCTTGGATGGTACTTGCATGTTGTTCACTATATTTAGCTCATTATTTTATGTTGAAGAAAAAGATACTTCTTCAATGGTAGGGGCATTGAATATTTCTCCTACAAAATTAATTTTCATGAATGGGTCTATACCTTGATTTTCTTGCCTTGTCAATTTAATTAAAACTCTTATTGAAGGATCTATCTCAATAAGAGGAACATTTGACATGGTCATGTTGTTAAAGTTGTATGATAAATTTAGATATGTTTGGTATGATATTTTCATCTATATGAGGTGTTCCTTTATGAGGCCCTTTCCTATGATAAGCATATGAGTTATTGATATAGTATTAGAAATATAGCTTGAGGGTTGATAGAAGAGGCATGCTCAATGTTTTGATTATAAGGTATGATGTAAGGCACTCTTATTAAGCTTGGCAAGTTTTCATGGGGAAAGGTGCCAAAAACTTAGCCCCTACCTCCATGGATCTAATTATGACTTCATTCTTGTTTGAAAGCAAGTGACAATCAAATAAATAAGGGTCATAAGTTGATGGTATTATAATTCAATATGGTTTTTATTGGACTTATTTTGTAATTGAGGGTATGCTAGCTAGGTATTGTGTCATTTTCTCTTGCTCTTGATATGAGTATAGAGGCGTATTAACCAAATAATGGGCCAAAAGATATTGGATTTGTTCCTTTGATCAAGTTTTATAAGGTGGATAGGGATCCATCTCAAAAACAACATCATCTTCATAGGGGTCTTGAACAAATCCTTATTATATGACCACATTATTACACCCTGGATTGTACATGACTCCACTATGTGTATAGTGAGACATGTTCAAATCGATAGTGAATGTCTCATGAAAAAAGGGTTAGAGTTGTATAAAATCTAAAAAATAATTTCTAAAAAGACAAAATGGCTAAAACTTGATCTAACTTGGTCAAAGGATGGATTTGCATCTCCAAAAAAGGTCTATGCTAAAACCTGGTAAAGATAATATAATGTCAAGTGTCTAACATTAAATGTCTCACATAAAAAGGTAAAGTGGATGAGCTAAAAATAGAATGTCAAAATCTAGGTTCAAAGTATTCTATATAGGTCTAATCAAGGAGAACAAAGGTTTTTAGGTATTTTGGCCAAATGTAGTATCACAAGATAGGCTCAATTAAAGGAATGTTTTAGGACTTTTGGCCAAACACAACATCAAAATATAGACTTAAAACAAAGGCGTATTTAATATAACAAATTTAAAACACTTTGGCATAAAATAGGCAGTTGAATTTAGACATTAACTTGATCAAATTAGAATAAGGCATGAAACATAGGCACTTGGAGATAGACTATTTTCTCCCAACTAAAGGCACAAAAAAATAGTTTTTCAAATTTGGGTAAAGAATTAATCTAAGTTACATGACCCAAAAGAGAAAGATTAGTGTTTAAGCCCCAATTAAATAAGGCATAAATAGAAATTAATCAATGTTTATATTCAAACTTCTCAAGGTTAATTAAAAAATCAACTTAGGAAAAACTAGACTTTTTGAACAAACAAGCTAGACAAATTTGAATGGCATAACAAAACTAGACAAAGACCTAAAAATGGCACATGTGGATTGGTTTTAAAAAATGGAAACTTTAGACATAATATAAAATAAGTGTATAAAAACATTTGGGTAGTGTAACGACATTATCACTCGCTAAAGATTCAAACAATGGTTGGTTTCAAGACTTAAAGACATAAAACTTGAAATGATTTGGGCAGTGTAATGTTACCCGTTTCAAGACACACACAATGTTTTTAGAAAAAGAGTCTAAGGTAAAATAAAGGTGTCAAAAAAAAAACACCTCCTCAAACAATGGAGAGGTGTGGACACAAGACTTGTTTTGATGTGGTGAGACAAAAAAATAAATTTAGACTCAAAAATCAAGAAAATAAAAGGAAAAAGACCAAAACTAAGTATAATGTCCTAGATCCTATAACTGACAAGGTTACATCGTGTTGTTGAAATCCATCTATTAGTGCTCTTGGGAAGATTTTAAGTGTTAATCCAAAATTAAAATCACATGAAGTAGTAAGGTTTTTACACCCTCCCTTCTCTTAAGAGATTTTATGGTGACATGGACCTTCAGTTTACTCACCCTACATTAACAATATTTCCATGGAAAATGGGGTTATTATAAAAATTAAATTATCAACCATTTATATGGTCCCAAGTGTAGTAACACTAGAGATGCAATCACATAAATTGAGTTCATACTGGTTAACTTAATATGCAAGTGTTTATTCCTTGGCATAGAGATTCCATCCATGGATTACTTAGTGGAATCCCTTGGTTATCTAGACCTGACTCAGAATTTCATTATGAGAGGAGAGGTTAGATGATCAACCCACTAGTTATCATAGTATACATGCCTTGATTTTTATACCCTACCATGGATTAGGGTTGGTATGATGATGAGAGATGAATTCATAGGTCAACACACCCCTAAAGAACTCATGAGGAAGCTATGAACTCACCCTAACAAGCCAAGTTGCATGAAATAAATGACTAAGTAAAAAGACTTTAGATGTTGTTTTTAGATCACTCAAACCATATAGTTTTTTGGGAGAGCCTCAGTAACATTCTTTTGATGCCTCGGACTAGGCACAAATTGTAAGTAAAAGGCACTTTTGGTCACCTGAGTTCCCTATAGGGGATTGGGGGAAAGAATACACACACTTTTATTTTTACAAAAAACACACAAGTATAAAACAAACACCTTTAATAATTTTAAATCTAAGTGATTTTTAATTTTATGCACCAAATTAAATGTTTGATAAAGTTCATGGCCCTTTAGCTTAATTTGCAAAACTTGTAAGAATTTCCACAAAAAAATAAGTTTAACACAAAACACCTAGGTGTTAGGAATATAGAACAAATATAAATATTATAAATTAAAGATGAAAATAAAAAACAATAGAGGCATAAATTTAATTTGGTTCACCCAATATGGGCATGTCCACATAGAAACAACCAGTCCTTATTATTTAGTCCAACAAATGAAGGAAAAAACCTATAATGCATCCACTGCAATATCCTCTTCACTCACACATAGTATGCTACCATGATTACAATTCCCTCATATAAAAGGAAGGTTACATATTAAGGAAAAAATACACACACATAATATCTACTATTAGATATGTGACCTAATAGTGAAAGGTTCATATTTAATACAAAATTACAATATTTTACAATGCATTTTTAACAAAATTTTGCTTTGGGGTCACTGCCCCCAAACCTCCATCAAGGGGGGATTCCAAGTAGGTCCCCTCCCCTTGGACCCCTAAGGTGACCCGTGGTAGGGACATTCTTCCCCCCCACCCAAACCCCTTATCAGGAACTGGGCATTAAAATAATATCAGACTCCACCATCCAAAAATCTCCCACTTGGAGACTAATTGTTTCAACTCCACTGCTACAACTCTTCCTTGGAATTTTCTTTGAACTTTTACCCTAGCATGTTTATCATCTTCATTATTATATTTGAAGACATATTAAATCTAAAAAACTCTCCAAATTCTCTTTTGTGACTAACTTTGTTAGCATATCTTCAAGATTTTGACTCATATGGATCTTTTCCAACTTCAGTTGACCATCCTCCAAAACTGAACGAATGAAGTGATACCTAAATTGTATCTATTTGGTTCTTGAATGGAATGCTAATTTATTTGTTTAATGAATCACACTCTAGCTATCCCTATACAACTTGAAATCTTTCTGATTATGCCTCAACTCTTCCATGAACCATTGCATCCATATCATCTCTTTGTTAGTTTTTGTAGCTCCAACATACTCTACCTCTGTAGTTGACAAAGCAAATATCTTCTACAAGTTTGAAATCCAACTAACTATTGTATCACCAATAATGAAAACATAAAATGTGGTGCTCCTCCTTCCATCTAAATCTCCATCCATGTTTGTATTAACATATCCTACTAAGGTACCATCCAAACCTTCATAACATAATCATCTATTAGTGGTCCCTCTCAATTACCTAATAATCCACTTGACTGCATCCCAATGCTCTTTTCCTAGATTATTCATAAACCTACTAACAACTCCCACTACATGAGTAATATCTGGTCTCGTGCACATGATAGTATAAAATATACTTCTAAATGCTAAATCATATGGAACTTTAGACATGTAATTGATTTCTTCTTATGTTTTAGGATATTGTTCCTTGATTAATTTGAAGTGCTCTCCCAAATGTGTACTTATAGGTTTTTTCATCTTGCATATTGAACCTGAATAACACCTTCTTGATGTACTCTTCTTGAGATAATGTCAATTTTCTATTTTTCCTATCTCTTGTTATTTTCATACCAATGATTTTCTTTACAACACCCAAGTCCTTCATTGCAAATGAATTTTCTAATTTTATTTTGAGATAATTTATATCTTGCATGTTAGACCCTACAATAAGAATGTCATCTACATACAATAACAAGATAATATAGCTGCCATTATCTAATCTCTTAAAATAGACATAGTGGTTAGCATGACATCTAATATAGCCTTAGAGCTTTCTTTAGAATATATAAGCTCTTCTTCAACCTGCACACCATTTTCTCCTTACCTTTTACTTCGTATCCCTGTGGATATTTCATATATATTTCCTCAAAATCACCATGAAGTAAATCGGTCTTCACATCTAATTGTTCAAGGTGAAAATCTTCTACTACTACCAAACTTAAAATAGTTCTTGTAAGAGTCATTTTTACAACTAGAGAAAATATTTCATCAAAATTAATACCTTTCTTTTGTGCAAACCCCTTTACAATAAGTCTACCCTTGTACCTCTTTTTGCCTCCATCTTCTTCCTTTAACCTATAAACCCATTTATTATACAATGATCTTTTACCTAAAGGAAACTAAACCAAATCCTATGCTTGGTTATGTACCAAGGAGTCCATCTCCTCTTTCATGCCTTACTCCCACTTTTTTTTGGTTTCTACCAGCATTTATTCTTCATAGCTTTCTAGCTCACCAACATTAGTCAATAATAAATAATAAAGTGAAGGAGAGTATCATTCAGGGAGTCTACTTACTTTGGTAGATATTTTAACTACACATAGGAATTTGAGGTACTTATTGTTTTATTTGTTATACATTCTAATTTTTTGGCACTTTTGGAATTTTATTTCTAGTGATTTCATCAAGTATTGCATATTTAATATTTGGATTTTCTTATTTCTTTCCCTACAACTGATCTCTATACATGACCTTCTCATTAAATATCACATCTCTACTCCTAATGATTTTATGATTTTCAAAATCCCATAAATGGTAACCAAAATCATTAACTCCATATCTAATAAAGTTACATTTCTTGGATTTTGCTTCAAGCTTGGTTCTATTTTATTTATCAATATGGACAAATGCTTCACAATCAAAAGTATTTAAAAAAGAATAATCTACCTTTTTATCTACCCATGCTTATTCTAGAATGCCACCATCTAAAGGACTGAAGGCCCTCTATTCATTAAGTAAACAATAGTATCTATAGCATTTGTTCAAAACTGTAAGGGTAAACCTACATGTAATCTCATGCTCCTTGCACACTCCATGATTATCATGTTCATCCTTTTTGACACACCATTTTGTTGTGGTGTTCTTAGAACTATCTTCTCTCTATGAATCTCATGGGATGAACAGTAATTATCAAATTCTTTGCAGTAGTATTCACCTTCATTGTTTGATTTGACACACTTCAACTTATTTCTTATCTCATTCTCAACCAAAGCTTTCTATTTCTTAAAAGTATAAAAAACATCAAATTTTTTTCATATGTAATAAACCCAAGTTTTTCTAATTGCATCATCAATATAATTAAAATAATAAGAAGAGATACTAAGGGATTATACCTGAGTCAGTCCCCATACATCTATACTTTTCATCTTTCTTTATCTTCTCAGTTCTAAGAAATCTGAATCTCTTCTATTTTCATTCACATAATTCTCACAAAATTATAAATCCACCTTATTCAAATCTAGCAACAAATTCTTTGAGTGGAGAACTTGCATCCCCTTCTCACTCATGTGCCCAAGTTTGTGGTGCCATAATTATTGACCAAATTTGACTTTTAGGTCAAATTGGGGCACCCCTAGGTAATAAATTGACTTTTAGGTGTTTCAAGGGTCTAATATAAATGTCACAAGGTGTATTATATGTTAATTAATGTCACTTAATAGTGTACTATCCTTGGTCATTAGTTATTTTAGTCTCTTTAGTCATTTTGGGTCATTTTGAGGTCAAAAAGGTGAATTTAATGACTTACATGGATTTATTGGGATGTGTGAAGGTTATAAAAGATTAATTCATGACCCATGTTTTTGAATAGGTCTTAATCAGCTGAAACCAACTATAAGGTGCTAGGTTCCTTAGAAAAAGGGTAGTTTTCTTGAGGAAAAGAAGAAGTTTGGCACTTGTATAGCTCCTTGGGAAGTGTGTTATATGGTAAAGGATCATAGTATGTCTATTAATATTCACCAAGCTACACATTTTTTTACTCTATAAGTTCCATTTTGGGCCAAAACCATTTTACTCCTTTTTCAGTCCTCTTGGCAAGAGAAAGTGACTTTCAAGTTTTTGCTTAGTACAAATAGTTGTAGAGGTTTCAAGTCAAATAATTATATAAGGTTTTATTACACATAAATATATTAATTTTAATATAATTATTTTTAATAATGGTGGTTTTTTCTTCATGAACCATCCTCATGAAGTTGACTATATTTTTCTAACTACTTATCTGTGCACCCTACATGTTTTGATCTTATTTGGGAAGGTAAGTATAATTAACTTATTTAAATTGGTTATATAGGATGTTTAATAAATTTTATCATGTTTTCCATAATTTTTTTCACATTTAGAGTTGATTTGGTGATCCAACTAACTCAATTTGTAAGGAGTGAAGTTATAATCATTTCTTCCAATTGTTGAGGTTTTCTTTTATGTTATGGTTACAAAAGGAAGTTAAGTTATGTTTTATTTCTCATATATGTATTTAATTCATCTTAAATTCCAAATCCAACTTAAAAATCCACTTTAAGAGCCAAGAGATCAAGCAAATGCACAAAATGGTCATCTACAATAGTTGTACAGCCTGCCATTTCTTGGAAAAGCATGAAAAATGTCTTTACACATCCTGTAATATTTAGAGGGTCAAAATATGTTTTATAATAATTTTTAATAAGGTTTAAATATTTTGGAACAAATAGATAATCAAGAAATGCTCTTGGAACAAACTTGTGACATTTTGGGGTAATTTCCCAAAACTATCAAAACAAAGGTCCATGCCCTTTTTTTATGTTTACCATATAGGTTTGTATTGATTCATAAGAATTATAAGTATAATAATATTCAATATCTCACATAGGCCTATCATGTTTCAAAATAATATATTTTTAGAGATTGAGGAAGGTGTTTTTCTTAAGCCTTCAAGTTGATCTCCAGGACACTGAAATCACTCTAGTGCTATCTACATCCAATAAAGGACTTGTAAAAAATTTAAAGCATAGGGAAGGTTTTGAGGTCTTTAGTAGGTATTCAATTGGTTTAGGTAAACCATCCACTCTACCATTATTTCATGATCCATTAAGACAAACAAGACACTCTAATCCTAAATGAGACCCAGACATAGCACCTACAATTAATATACATAGTTGTAGATGAAGAAGGAGATGCATTAAATAGTCAAGGTGAGGTTGGAGGTCTTTTTGATATAATTATTGATTTTATTAAAATATAAGGTGAGTATAATTTTTTTTTAAGATCTCAAAGAGATAATAATATAAAAGAGAGGTCAAATTACATCCTAAACCTATTACATACACCTACAACCAAGCCTACAAGAGGAAAACACAGTCTTGTGAACCAAAAGGAAGGAAAGAAGGCCTACAGAATTTTTTTGAGGAAGTGTAAGCATGAAAAATGATTAATGAATGGAATTTATATAATTTATATACTAATGAAACTTCAATATCCTACTTTCACAAAAAGATGTGGAGATAGTCCATATGATAACCTAAATGCACATGTATAGCAGGGCAAACAAGCAGTGAGATAGTATGGGTGTTTAGGTGATTATTTTAGGATTAAAAAAAAACATTAAGGTATATATTAATAATATTTGACTTTATAATATTCAAAATATGTCTCCCTACATCATGACCAAAGTTCAAATGGGCCAATGCATACCTACAGTTGCAGCTTTTGGAGTAAAACACAGTCATGATAAATAGTCATTCTTGATAGGTTCAAAGTGATTGAAAATGACTAATAAAGGTGAAAAAGTGTATAAAAAGGCATAAAATTACCCTGAGAGACTGTAAATGAGTTATAAACATTGTATTAGGTTTAAAATATACAATTGCACCTATAGGTGCCTATTCCAAATAGCAAAATGCAATCAACTGTACTATGTCATACAGTGACCAAACTTAGAAATTATGAATGTCAGAGATACATAAAGGGGAGATATGGGTTTAAAAAAATTTAAATTATTATATGAGTTTAAATTATGCCTATAGTAATTGGTTTCTAACTAAACTACATAAGGGAACCTATAGGCAGGGTGTCTTAGTCAAGATAGGGAAGACAATATTCTTGGTTTGAAGATGGCATGGATAGGAGGCAAATGGATTAAATTTATTAAAAGTGACCATATAATGAGTCAATATAGTTATAATATAATTTTAAAATGATAATTTTATGCTAGGAATACCTGTAGAAACATTCTAAAATAAGAAATGCAAGTAGAACACAATCAAGAGATCATACTCAATCTTGATTAGTCAAGGTCTTGGAAAGAGATATGTGGATGTTATAAGTGATGTTAATAAATATATAAACTTAATAATAGATTTTTAAAAAAAACTCATGAAAACCTCTATATTCTATTTTAATTACAAAAAAATAGGGGAAGTCACTTCTAGGAGTATATAGTGTTCATTTAATGAAACCCTACACAGTACAGTTTCCCTACAAGTCTGTCTCAGGCTTTGATGTTTTTGGAGGGTATATACATAAGAATAGGAGATAATTTTTTTTATATAAAATATATATAACTTATATAATCTTTTTAAACCTTTAATTATTTTGGGAAAATAGGGGAAGTACCCCCTATTTTGTCTCAAACAGGGGGTACTTACCTAAGTGCACTAATTAGTAGTTTTGAGGAATGAAGGAAAAGTAATGAATAAAATGATGTTATAAAATTTAAAATATGTAAAGGAAGATGGAATACACCAATTAAAATTATTTAAACCAATCATATGAGGGTTCAACTAAATAGGTTGCTCCCTACTCTTGAGGTTATAGTCAGGGCTATGAGAAATGGTGAAGCATAGTGCTAGATAGGGAAGTCATATTCAATTATAGTATTTTATATGATTTATATTATATTGACATATTTTTTATGGACCATGATATATATTTTAAATAATTTTTAAAAAAATGAAAACCATAAAAGGTCATTTTGAGCTCTAAAGTGTAGTCAAGTTGACTAGGCATGGTGAAGCCTATATTCCAAATGAGAGGCCATTTGCACTTCTAACATGAGATATGAATTCCAAACAATTTGAAAATGTTAATAGGGTAACTAAATGTATTTTAAAACCTCAATATTTTAGGGGAAGCCATAAAAACCCATTTTTGAACTCAAAACCCACTCAGACCTATAGGAAAAGAGGAAAACAAACTTGATAAGAGAGGCTCAAGTGCTCATATCTTTCATGAGGAATTTCATGGAGGATATAAGAGTTTAAGAAAGTTGTTATGGGTACTCACATCCAAATTAGTATAATTTTTCTTAAAATTCAATGTTATAATTTTATGAATGAACATTAAGAGGTCAAATAGGTCTAAAACCCTTCAAAACCCTTACAAGAGACTAGTTTGTGAAAATGGAGTTGAAAATATAATTTAGTGAAATATTTTTATCATGAAAGTGATTTAAAATTTTAAATTAATCACTCAGGATACTCCCTATTATTTTTGGCTGTATAGGCCTCTGTGGACATGGGAAAAATAGGGTATTTTTGACCATTTTTTATGTTTTTAAAGTTATATAAGGAGTATGAGCATGAAAAAAAATTGGTAGGAATATATATAATTTTTATAACCCCTAATTTAAATTTAATACTTCATAAAAACTCCTAAGTTATCTAATAATAGATATCATCTCAGCTAGTCAAAATTGGCATATTGGACAAGCTAGTGAGAAGGGTGGAAAACTTCAAGTGAGATCATTTTAAGGTGTCCTTGATTTTTATAAGGACATGGAGGGTCTTAAAAGTTTTAATTAACTCCATCTCATGTATTTTAATGAGTAAATGTTTCCAATTTTGAGGCCAATTTTGGGGTGCATGAAGAAGGAATTTTTCGGATTGCAGATGATGATGGCTCACTTACATGTGATTCTAGATGACCAAGCCTAAAAATAATTCTTGGATAGGCATGTATTATTTCCTTACCCTTAATCCCAATAATTTTACCTATTGATAATCAGTTATAATTATTTCAAATAAGGCTAATCATATAGGCAATTTTGCTAAGCCAAAATGAGGAGTTTTATGCCACTTTGCAAGAGTTTGATGACTTGGATGGAAACTTGGGATTAATAAACTTGAATGGATATCCCGTATCATATTATAATTCATATTTAACTTATTATTTCATCTTTACAAGTATATTTATGACACTTGACTTCTCTCTCTCTCTCTCTCTCTCTCTCTCTCTCTCTCTCTCTCTCTCTCTCTCTCTCTCTCTCTCTCTCTCTCTCTCTCTCTCTCTCTCAAGTTTTATAAGAACTAGCCATTTTGGCATTGTAATATATGCTCCTCCTGAGTATGGAAAAACCCTACTCATATGCATACCATTTGATCAATAAGAATAATAATTTTTACCTTTTCATGAATCTTTATAAGTGTGTTTCACTTGGTTGATGGATATTTCTTAGTGAATACTATGGATTCCTTAGCATGGTATCTAATTCTTTCACCATATTTGTAGTTAAAAATCTTCTTCTTGCAAGGCATGTGAAGTGTTTTAAGAAATATCAAGGATTGAGTGAGTTAGTATTTTCATTAGTTCCATTAAAATCCTCTTTTCTAGTCCTCATATATTTTCACAATCATCCATAACCTCACAATGTAACATTGATGTGAGAAGATTAAGATTGGAGAAGTGTATGTTCAATTTGTCTCTTGATTTCATGTGTAACATGTTGTTGGTTGGAAGTCATAATTTATTTTGTTATATCACCTCCCTTAGGTTAGTTTAATTTTAGTTATCTCTATCTATTTTCACCCCCTAAAGTTAAGTGTAGTTTTGATCCAAATTGGTACATCAAGGTTGATAGCCCTATCTAGAGATTCACCTCGTACTTAGGCTACCCACAAGCCTAGATGTGTTTCCATTGTGCTAGTTGGATGAGGAGAGATTTATCATCTCATCAAAGGGTAAAAATCCAAGTGAAAAAAATATTTTTGTATCCACTTATATATAATCTAAATCAATATAAGATTAAACATTACCAATAGATAAATATAATGTTCCTACCTTCTCTCTTTTTGCTATTATTAGTGATCCTTTAGTGACCTTCTATAAATTTTATACAAATTTAATTGTGCAGCCCTCACTTCCAAACTACCCTACTAAAATTAGATTTATTCTCAACTCAGGAACATGCCTCACCTATTTCATCAACCATTTGTTTCAATTCTATAATTTTATCTATATCTTATCCTATCCTATGATTTTATAGGTTCACTATCACCCAAATAAACCTATCCAAAATCACCTTAAACTTAGTCTTGAAAATATTTCTTATGGGGTGTATCATGAAACAAATACCCTAAATCTAACACCTAGGAATCATTAATTTTATATAAATAAAGGATTAAATCATCTTGTAACACATCACCTTTTACATTTTTCCTAATTTTTATCTTGTTGTTCATCTCCTTGTTTTCCTTTTTGAAACCAATAATTTGTCGTCAAGTGTCCCCAAAAATATAACACACCAACATTCCTCTAGATTTGGATACACCTTTTTTAGACTTACCATGATTCCTTGGGCCCTTTCCTATATCCTTTTATCTTCCCCTATTTTCCATAGTCAAATCATTCCCTGATGTCTCACATGTGCTTTTCCATCACATTTTCTCACTAAGAATAACACTAATAACATCATCAAAATTTAAAATGTTTGAACCAGAGATAGAATTACTCATATCCATGACTAAACCATTCCATATTTCTAGCAATGAGCATAGAATTAAAAAATCCCTAACCTCATCATCAAAATTTACTCCTACATAGGTTAACTGATTTATGACTATGTTAAATTCATTAAAATGATTAGCAACATACCCACCTTTTGACATTTCTAGATTAAATAAATTTATTATATTTTAAGGGGTTTTCATACACTCTATCTAGTGCCTTTATCACATCTGCTATTGTCTTTTATTTTTAAATATCGAAGGCCACTAATGCTACTAGGCATAGCTATCTTGTTCCTAATGTATTTATATCAAGAACCTCCCAATCTTCATCCTTCATAGTTGCTGACTTCTTTTATTTCTACCAAATGGTAGGAAAATATCCTTATTATATAGATATTCTTCTATTTTCATCTTCTATAGTTGGTAGTTTTGGTTGTTGAGCTTGTCAACCTTAAACTTTTATTCTTTTACCATTACTCCCACTCGAACCAAAAACCCTCTTTTCCTGCAAGTTTATCTACCAAATAAACCTTTGGATTCGATACTAGTTGTTAGTAATATAGAACATAAATAAATATAAATGAATTGAAGATGGAAATAAAATTTAGAAAATATAACATAATATAGACATAGATTTAACATGGTTCACCCAATATGGGCTACATCCATATAGAAACAACTAATCTGTCTTATTATTTAATCCAATAAATGAAGGAAAAAACCTACAATACATCAACTGCAATATCTTCTTCACTCACACATAGTGTGCTACCATGATTACAATGCCCTCATATCAAATGAAGGTTATATATTAGGGTAAAATGCACAAACATAATTTATACCATTAGATTTGTGACCTAATAGTGAATGGTCTAGATTTATTACAAAATTATAATATTTTATAATACATTAAAAAAAATTACTTTGAGGGTGCTACCCCTAAACCCCCACCAAGGGGTGCTTCCACATAGGTCACCACCCCCTTAGACTCCTATGATGACCCTAGTGGGGGGTGTTGCCCCCCGCACCCCCTATTGGGAACTAGGCATTAAAATAAGATCAGGCTCCACCATCCAACAGTAGGTTATTTTTAAACACTAAATCCAAATGTTCAAGACTTAACCATTCTTTTTAGGCACCAAAATGAAATGTTCAAGATTTTAAACTTAAAAATTTATGTCCTATTCCCACATTGGTCCTGTAAATGTTATAGAGTTTCCTTCTACTTTGAAGCACAATATTGGACGAGCAAAAAAGATTTGAAAATATAGCTCTTGGGTTTCTCTATTTTTTTTACATAGAGATTGGTATTGATCAGATGTGACCAATGCCAATTGTAAATGAACTGATATCAGTTGATAAAGACTAATGTTGATTACCTATGAACATGAAAGCAAAATAAAATATCTCTAAAAAACCTTGGTTAGCTCAAGTTAGTATGAAAAATCCACAAAACCTACAACAAGATGACTAGTTAGGGAATATTCAAGTCAATAAAACCAAGAAATAACAACTAGAAATGCTAAAAAGATTCAAAATCTAAGTTTTAGACTGTGTTTTACCCTACACCTTGACCAATGATAGTTTGGTAGAACCAATGTCGATTAGGTAGAACTAATGTTGGTTATGCTAAACCAATGTCAATTTTTATGTAAATTTGAGTAATACTAAAAATAAAATATGGTAAAAACAAAGCTAAAATTCTAATTTTTAAGATATTCAAGAATTCATTTGAAAATTTATAAGTTAAATCTTGGTCTCCTTAGTATGTGGGATGCTTCTATGTCCCACTGGGCATGCCACTTGTGATCATAGGAATTTGATAATAGAGAGGAGGTTAGTCTTGTGTTAGTCCATAAAATAATGAAATGAACACACTAACATGATAACATCTCTAAGCCTAGATCATAGGGGGAGTTTAATTAACAAAATATAATTGAAAACATAACTAGAATTAAAAAGACAAAGACTCTCTTACCTTCCTTGAATACTTCAAATGATTCATTGTGTGGCTTGTTTAATTTGTGCTCAAAAAGTCTTTGGCAATGGAGTTTTATTTGCTTTTTCTCTCCTTGGCATCATTGTGGCTTGATATGTGTTAATGTGTATTGGCTCAATATTTTGGAATTATAACATTATTGATATGAGTCTTGTAATAAAACTTGCATTATAACTCTATAGTTTTCCAAGCTCTCTTCTCAATAGGTAATGGCTTGTATTTATAGGCCTAGGAACTAACTCTAACTCAAGGTGAGTTAAAGTGTAGTTTAAACATGGAATGGGTTAAAACCTAATATAAGTGAGTCAAAATAACCCCATTAGAGTTTAAAGGTTTCAAACACTCATGATTTGAAATGAATAGGCATGGGTCTCCAAAAAGATGTATTTTGAGATATTTCCAAAGGCTTGACAACTCAAAAGGTAATCATGAAAGGCTAGGATATTTCATATTTTTGAATTCCCTTTTTAGTTATTAATTAATTACACATGGATAATTAAAATAGGCATTTAATTTAGTTTAGATTTTTAATTAATTCTAATTATCCATTTATCTATTTTCAAGATTTAATTTATGTGTGCAAGTGTCCCACTTAATAGGTCTGTAGGCCAAATTACATGTTGTGATGTCACAGGTTGATTAGGGATGAATTCATGAGAGGTTATGATTGCATATGGTAGGGTACCTCAATTAGGGATGTCTCAATGTGATTATAAGTTTTCATGAATGATGCATAGGCAAATTTAGGATGTCCAATGATTCCTAGTCTTAATTTTCAAAGGTTGGTGAGAATCAATTTGAAGTCCAGTCGAAGGCCATTGGTGGCCAATTTTAGGTGTCTATAATTGTTAGTCTTCTTCATAGCACCTTAAAATTATTCTTTTAAATCCAAGAGATAGCATGAGATATGTCAAGCTTAGGTGGTTGTTGTGTTGGTCACCTACTCATAGTCCTCAAAGAGATAAAAAATGGCATTGGCTTCATTTTGAAGTCTTTGTAGTTGTATTTTAATCACCTCTAACTTTTGAGAAAACACTATGTCTTGTGTGGAATTTGTGACCAAGGCCATGAAATAAAATGGTTTAGATATGAATTGGCCACTTAACACCTATTTCACCACTACATGGCAAGTGTATTATATAATTTTTCATGCCTTTTCCATGTGATTCTTGAGTTCATCATTCCATTGATTAAGCTACATGGATGATTGTGAAATGAAGATGTGGAAGGTATTGACTCCTTTGATTTATTTCAATAATGGAAAATGTAATACATTTAAACTAAATTTCTCTAAAATTTTTGATGTGGAAATCTACATTATTGGTGCTAAAGGTGATGATTATGCTTGGTATATGTGGGATGTTGGCATGAAGAATGTTATGAATATAGTGATTGGGTCTTAGATATCCATCCACTAGGATAATTTTATATATTCATCACCCTTTGAACCTTCCTCTTAAGAACTATCTTTCTTGAATCAAAGGTCATGGAATTTCCTATAGGTTGTGCTTGAGTTTCATCCGGATCGGATTGATTTGAATTGGATCCCTCATATTGTTGTGATATCTCTATTGTAATTTGAATTGAATTTGTTTGTGTTTGGCCACACTTATTTGCATAGCCTAATGTTGAATATATTATGATTGTGCATCCTAAAATTTCTAATCCTCTTGCTTATTTTTCTCTTCTTCATCTTATTTTATCTTTTTCTCTTCTTTTTCCTTGGTCTTATTATCCTCCTTTTTTATCCTTCATAACTTCACTATTTGATGATTTATCTTAGGATGTCTTCACTACTACTGATTAGTTTCCTTAGCCTTTTGTTGATATTATTACTTTTTTATGCAAGTATTTTAGCCTCTTTTATTTAACATATATTATTTCTTTCTCTACTACTTGCTTCTACTATTTATCTATTTCATCCTTCTTTTGAAATTTTTTTCTCTACTTGTTTGTCCTCCTCAATGCATATAGTTGTAATCTATATACCCAGTTGTTGTTCTACCATGGTATTTAGATGAGGATAGTCTATTTATTTTTAATAAGGAGGTTTCTCTACTTATGTTGGAATTCCATTTATGAATTTATTGGTCTTCAGTCTGTTGTGTCATGAAAACTTGTGTGTTGTGCCCTAACACACACCCCATTTTATAAAATCAAATAGGGACCCATTGAAATTTGAATATCTTTATTCAAGGTTTTATAAGCCTTAAAGACTAACATTGATTTTAATATGTAAAAGGATAAGGTTTGCCTCAATGTCTAAATTTATATAAGTTTGAACTATGAAAATCAAAGATTGAACATTAATTTTGATTTATTTTTATCCTTGGGTTTTCATGATTCTTCCAAAAAATTAACTTTATTATTTTTATGGACTAACAAAACTAATGTGTCATGTCCTAGTGTCTTTTTGATTTTTATATGCTCACATAACTATTGACAAGGACTTTGAAATGATTCATGTTTGGGACCTATCTTTATTATCCAAGATCAGGATAGATGGTAATATCATACTACTCAGAGTTTACCATAGTTTAAAAAAAAATTCATACTTTATCAATATTCAGGTCACCATAGGATATCCACATGGTATAACCATGTTCAACTAGAATAAATTTTATTTCAAAGAAAATTCTAAGTCTTTAAAGTTTTTGAGCCCTGAGAACACACCACGTAGAATAATTTCATGAACCTGGAGCCATAGAAGTTCAAAGCAAAGATAATTGTCTAATGGTCTTCAGGTTACATAATTCTAAGAGCTTAATAAATGGAAAAATTATGTTAACCTAGAATTTATAAGGTTAAAACAAAGTCTAATGGTATTGAGGTTTCAAAATCTGAGAGTTTAATAGTTGGAACCATTTCATTATCCTAGAACCATGGAAGTTCAAAATCAAGTTAATAGATTAATGGTTCCATGGATCACAGGCCCAAAGTTTTCATAGTGTTGAGATCATGCCACATGGTAATATTACATTACTTGGAGCCTTCTTATGGATGTACATAGTTAAAATTTTCAAATAACCATGGTCCTAAGCCTTTGATTTCTCATAGTCCTGAGACAACTCCATATGGATTACTTCTATTAACTCATAACCATAAAGCATATAAAGCAAGATCATAAATATAAATACTAAGGTAAGCGAGAAGAAGACAAGTGTCATAATCCAAGAGATGCATGAAAAAAATATGAATAAATGAGTTTGACGATAAAGAAGAAGTCGGTGAGTGAGAAATCAACACCTATCTTGAATAAATGACTAACATAAAAAGTTAATGAAAAAGTTACCATATGACAAAAACAAACATGCTAATGCTGACTGACATGTTTAAATTTTAAAATAAGAATAAAATAAAAATTTATTATTTGCATTGATGTCACACAAATTATGTACTAAAATCATATAATTTAGGTAATATATGTAATATATAAGCAAAGGGAGGTAAATTCATCATTAATATATGAGTTAACATTACAATTTTGAGATCTCTAGTGCCCAAAAGCCTAGTTTTATTAATGAATTTATGAAGAGAGTTAAAAAAATTTACAAATGAAATACACAATTTAAATTATTGAAATGGCTTCCCCAAAATTTCCACATGTCCAAGATCCTTCTGTAAACTCCATTTCTAGACACATTGAGTATACTAACACAATATTTAACAATAGTGCCCTAAAATTTAAGTTTCCATATTACTCAGCCCTATAGAATGTAGTTGAGTCTGTACAATCATAGTTTTCAAAGGATTGATTATATCAAGAGGATAAGTAATACATTGATTGCCTAATTTTAATCAATACTGTAGGACTTCATTAAGTCATAATGAAACTAGAGGCAATGCCTTGTATCGATTTACTATGAGAATTTTTTTCAATGGTTCTTGTTATAAAGACCACTTAAACCAAAAAAAAGGAGAATGAAATTAAATATGATTATAAAAGGGAATTTGAGAGGTACCTCAGGATGTTAGTGAATGAGGTATCTTATAATCAATGGTTGGCCAATGCATGGCTCGAGCACAACACTATAGATGGGAAATTAAAATAATGGCTAGTGAAAGGCCAAATATTGAATGCCAAGGGGTCCATATTTTGTAATAACATCATCAAATTAAATAATGGTATCAAAATATCCATGGTAATTTTTAATATATTATATGGTTTTTCCAAAATTTCTTATGTACAAGTGGAATGGATCCCATTGCTAAACATTCTTATAAATTCTAATAAAATTGTGGCCCTAGGAGAGATAATCAGTGTTAAACTAAAGGCCCAAATATATAAACATGAAAAAAGGCATATTGATGTAAAATTTTATATGATTTAATATCTTTTGGATGTAATCTTTAGGATGGTATATAGGGTCCATGGTGAACTATGACATCCCTCAATAGAATATGCTGATAAAAAATCTATGAATATTAATATTTTATGTTTGTCTATAGATACAAAAATGAGATTGCAAGGATTTGTGATGAAATATATCCCAAAGTTTACCAAGACATTCATGGAACTTATATGCCTATAATATCTAATAATTTGAGAAGAAACACAAGCAAATTGGAGTATTACTGGTACTACCTAGATTGTACTATAATTTGAATTGTAAGAATAAGGGCACACCCTCTATTTTTACTAGCCATGTTATAGATAAGCTTGTAAAGTAAGAGGTGGTCCATCAATTATAAAATAATATAGATGGAAAAATTAACATTAAGCATAAATCATATTTCTATAAGAACCATCTAAGCATAATAAAACTCAAATTTGTGATGAGGTCAAACTTCAACTAGGCAAGGAAAATCAGACCCCATTATAATTTAAAGGTGGACCAATTCAGGGAGTTGGACCTTAAAGGAAAATTTAGGTACTACCTTTATTCCATTAAGGAGAATAAGGGGGTGACCATTACATATGGTCACCAAGATTATTATCATGATGATATCTTTCTGAATGCATCAGATGACTTAGAGGTGTGGACCTATATCAAGGATAATTATATGTCCATGATAGTTTCCCAAGTTATTAAGTATGACCCCGACCACCAAAGATTAAAAAATGAGATGGTAATGTAGGTAAAACAAGTCTAAAGTCACCAATGGCACCCAACATAGCCTCAAGACCCAGTAGGATAGGATCAACCTCCCTCTCCTGTAGGATAAGAAACCAATCTACAAGAAGGATAGTCTAGAAGTCAAAGGGATGAAAACCTCTAAATTAGAAAATAAATTCTCAAATGTATCCATAGTCTCCATCTGTCCTCCACACATCTAACTACTACCACCATTTTAGGCACACCCACTACAATGGAGAGGACTACATTTCCCCTAAACAGGCAAAAAAGCACATTCTCTGTGGCAACTCTTCCTCTAATTAAAACACCTACATAGGTAAGTCTTCTATATTTTTTTCAAGTTTAATTCTCATCTCTCCCATCCACTCCATCTCTTCAAATACTTCAACAAGGTCTATCTTCATCCATTCTTCCCTCTACCACTACTATTCCAATTTATATTCCTTCAACACCACCTATAGTGGTAATCCTTACTACTATTATTCCTTCATTTGTTTCATCATATCCATCACCTACTATTCCCCACATAGTCACATTAAATTAAAATCTAGAGTCCTCCCTACCTTCTTAAAAGTCCAACAACTAGAGGAAAAACCATTAATAGGTCTTGCAACTCCTAAAAGATCCCTTAAAGAGGAAGTAGAGGAAGAGGAACAAGTACTTGTAATATCATTAGTGGATTACCATACTAATGAGGAGGAAGGAAATACATAAATAATTATGGACCTAAAACCAAGGTAAAGTGAGGAGGAATCCCAAGACAAAGTAGAATATGAGGTAGAACTAAAAAAATCTAAAGTAATGAGCCTATGCAGTTTATAAGAAGAAGAAACTCCACCTGGAACATTAGACCAGTAGATCCTCACTAAATAGGAAAGACAAAGAATAAATAAGGCAGTTTTTACCCTTGATGTTTTTATTAATATTTTAAATACTCAAGATAAATATTTTTTGTTGGCTATTCTAAGGCCTCCACTCTCTAGTTCAATTGATTCTTCTATTCTTTCAACATCCACACCAATAATGACTCCAAAGAAAAGAGTTTATTTTGAGACTTTGGTTTTAATTTCCATTTTTTTATTATAAAATACCACCAATTCCCTCAACATATTTATCGTAATTATATTTACCCTTGACATAATATACACTAGTACAATTAGCCACAATGATAATTGTAAAAACCCCAGGACTGACTAAATATGTGGTTGAAGTCACCCCACAAAGGGAAGCCTCACCATGGCAGAGAATTGTTTATCCACACCTATATTTCCATATTAAAATAAGTGATTAATAAACACCTAAAGTAATAACTCCCCCTCCAATTATAATTCTAACCTCTACCTTTGAAGACCCAAGTCAACTAGAAGAAGAAGGGGAATTTATTGTTTCCCAATGGGTTAAATAGTTATAAGGCCGAAGAGATCAGAGAAAAAATTTGGAGATCACCAAACTAAATAAAGTCTATAATTATTTTGATAGGGAGAGTGTCACAATACAAAGAGTGAATAATAAGAAGGCAAAGAACATAAATAAAAGGGGGGAGATAGATTTTGAACAAAGGGAAAAATTATTTTCCTTTGCTAAAAATGTAAAAAATAATCCAAAATAATCCAACTAATCCAACAGAGTATATAGAGAATTTATATTCTTTTGTGGATTAAATTGGATAATTAATGAATGCAATATACAAGATTAAATAGGAGGCATAATATAAATTATTATAGAGACAATTTATACATGCCCCTCAAGAAATTATAGATAGTGTATAGAGTACAACCACCAAGTTTTATAATATTTTAAATAACATTCAAGTCTCTAGGGGAGAAATCCAATCTAATAGAACAAAGTTTCTTAAACTATGGTACCAACTAAAATAATTAAGAAAAGGATTATCTTTTTGGTTCAATGTTCAAGAAGTAGCACATTCAATCACCTAAACTTGATGTCTATCCAAGATACTGCATGGGCCCTTAGTTATGTAATTATAGAAAGGGATGGTTCCATTAACTAGCATACATAATTGAATGCTTTGATGGGACATTTTATAAGCCATGAAAATGAAGCCTTAGAAAATTTGAGAGATATTAGGGTCACTGATGTGATAACCTGTACTATACAATTAGTTAATAGGTCAAATTTTGAGACACTCCTTCAATTAGTTATAAATAGCTTCAAGGAGGAATTTGATGGATTATATATAAAACCAATGATGATATCATGTGGATGATAAATTTTACTAAGGATAGTGATAAAAATTAAAGTCATTGGAGCATATTTTAAGAGTTTAGAGGAAAAACACACAAGTTTGATGGTTAAAACCATTAAAATATTCAAGCTTAATTTGTTCAATTTTGATATTATTAATAAGTAGTTTGAGACAACACACATTATTTGAAAAACTTAGAGCCAAAAAGGGAACATCATGATCATCATAAATCACATAAGTAAATAAAAATTCTACCACATCAACAAAAGGTCCTTAATTTTCTAGATATGTAGTCATGCATACTCTATCAGGGCCAATTTTGATTCCCTAAGGACCTACAATGACTATTTATATTTATACAAATATCACTTAGTCATTTTACTATTTTCGTAGTGCCACATCAACACCACTATATATATGAATATGTATTTTCATGTTTTAGTTAAGTTGTAACTGATAGTTCTTAATTTATTTGATGTATATATATATATATATATATATATATATATATATATATAATATTTTAGTTGAGGGATCCTACTTATGTGAAAACTTTTATACATACATGTTTTACATGATTTTGATACACAATCTTATTTTTGGAGATGTAAATTTAGACTTCACTTGGAGGATGAGGCATTCTCTCCCCCACGCATATATATATTTTTATCCTTCCTATCCCAAAGGGAGGATAATTTTGTTTATTAATATTAATAGGAAATTCTACATATTGTTCTATAATTGATCTTGATGTACAAATCTGATTCTCTCCAAACCTATGAATCTTTTAAGAAATTTTATCATTCTAGTATCCTAGTCTCTTAGTTGTACATGAGTTTTCTTTTAAATAAAATTATTCATATTGTGTTGTTGCTAATTTGAATGCCTTTTGTGTATTAATCATAATCTCCCTTTGTAGATGTGCAATTTTAATCTCACATTAGCAACAAACAACCTTTGATTATATATGCTAAATTTTAATGTGTTCCATTTACTTTGAATCTCAACTATGTTTGATTGTTGGTGTGGTTACAATAGCTTGCAACAAACATTGATTCTTGATTGCTTGCTCAAACCTTAGTTCAAGAGATGGTTTAGAAATATTTCATCTTATTTGGTCCACATGCCTTATTTTTTCCCCTACCTTTCCCTCTTTTTGAGTTATTTTGGTCAAACCCATCTTAGGTTAGATCCATCATCTATCCACCCATATCAATTAGATTTATATTCACCTCCATATTCAAATTTTCCTTGGTAAACAACTTCTCCACTCGCCTCTATTCCAAAAACAGGTTTTTTAGAAAAATTAATACCTCGTAAATCATGACTTAGATTGAATCTTTTTTATTGATATTAAAAAATTATAGGCTACCTTTTAATTTTCCCTATTGTGCATAAAATCCACATCAACATTTTGGAATGAATTATTTTCTAGGACTCCACCACACTATTCTATGTGAATAGGGTGATGATGGTAGGCTGCTAGGTGAAATGGATGGATGCATGGATGGTGGGGTTTCTAGAGGAGTGGATTGTGTGGTAGTTTATAACTATTATGTGTGAATTATGTATTTTGGTTGCACAACTAGTTAGATGAGGTGTTTCTTCTTTCACTCCCTAGTTTTTAGTCATATTTCTCTAGTCAATGCCTTTGGTTGGAGTTTCTTAGCTATTATAATTGGTGGTGTGAAATTTAACTTCCACCCTAATACATTAGGGTGAAGTATGATAGCTCTTGTTGTGTGTGTATTCATTACTAGTGGCTATAATGTGTTGGCCTGTACAACCCCTTATTCCTTGTTTCTTTCCACAATGAGTGGCATATCTATCTCATTTTGTTTTTTCTTTCAATGCATTGGTTTATATGTCATTGTGGCATGATATATTATAGTATTATACATATATAATTGTGTTTATAACCCTAAATTTTTCTCACTACCCCCAAATTAAATCCAACAAAAAAACTTGACTTTCATGTTTATGAAGTCCAAATTCCAACAATAAGCTAGTCATCTAGGAACGTTGATAAGAGAAAACTCATTAATAGGTATAAATGAATGAAAAACATTATAAGTATGAGTGATTATATGCATATTCCAACAAAGTTTTCCAATTGTAAACTATACTATTGCAATCTTTCCTTTTTATGACAAGGCAACCCTATAAGATTATTTAAAATCCTTAAATGATACTAATGATCTTTTTTAGGCTAATAGTGAAACTATGACATTCATTTTTTAGATGTTTTACTACATATTTAAACATTATATTTTTAATGTTATTATGCAACTAAGTTTATCATATTGACTAAAGAGGTAACTAAGATAAGAAACAATATTCTTTCAATATTTGTTTAGAATCCTAAGCAAGAGATTACTTATAATAATAATAAATTCAAAGTATTATTTAATTCTCAATCAAAATATTTATTTTACTTCCTTAAAGGATAGGTAAAATTATGAATAGAGATGTTATGTAACCATTTAATCATATAAAATCAACCATAATTAAATTTTTAACTTCATTTTAGTGCATTCCACATGAAAGACACTTATTCTTTAAAAATGTCACTAAGTCTACCTTGGTTTTACTAGGGTCCTAAACCCAAGGTATTTTCCACCTTCACCTTGTTAAACCATCATTATTAATTATAAATAGATATGATAAAAACAAATTTAAAATAAATTACTAACTTTTATTCGTATATTTTAATGTATCTAAATAAATAAATTAATTATAATTCTTTCTACACAATGCTATCATGCCTCTGAAGAAAATTAGTTACTAATTAACTAATGGTGATCTCTTCCAAACCATGAATATAATCATAAAACCATGCATTCGTATAGACCACAACTGATTGAATCCAATTGCTATGTATAATTAAAAATGAAAGTCTAAGGTTATATTATAAGGTAGCATAATCAAGGTAATAGTACTTTTTAGTACAATGATTTATCATTAACCATATATAAGTGCAAGAGTTCTCACATTAAAAACCTATTGTTATGTGAACCATTAACTAATAATTGAATAAAAAAATTCTTCACTTAGAATGAAAAATGACTACACCCAATCTTAACCTAAATGTGCAATTTGTTGAGAAGAAATAACTTCCAAAATTAAGGGAGTAAGAACTATTTATACTCCAAAAATAAAGGATATAATATTTAATAATTTCTATCTTCAAATACTTAAGCCATATCTATGACAAATAATCAAATCTTAATTCAAAATCCTCAAATTTTATAGTTTTGAATAAAGCATTATAGCTAATGAAATTCACATAGTATCAAGCTAATAAATCATGTGTTGACAATAATGGTTGAAGGAATAATCCTTATTTTTTCAATAATGTTCTCTATTATCAAGAAAATTTGATTTATTTTTAATAAGAAGACTTATAATTTCTTGAATATCAAATTTGAAATAAAATAAATCAATATGACTTCCACATATTTACCAAATAATTGTATGTACTTAAAAACTAGTAATGTTGCCTTATAAAAAAATATATAAAAGAAAATGATTTCAACATAAAACCCTGCTAAGTAAATTATTTCCTAATAAGAGGCATTCCTTCAAAAAAAACCATGGTGATATGCTACAACTACACTACATTAATAATATCTAAAAAAACCATATAAATCATCTAAAGAAGTTACAATCATAGAAGAAACTTAATGACTCAAATAAATTACTTCCACCATAAAAATAATTTCCATTTAGTCCCAAGATGCAAATAGGAAATAGTCTAAAACTTTACATTAATAAGGAGACCTAATCATACTCAAAATATAATGATATAGATTAGGAATAAGCTAAAACATGAATAATAAATATATTATACCAACTAGTCATCCATCTCATAATGTTGTATCACAAGTGTAGTTCTAAATAACACTAGAATAACAAATTTAAAGCAATATTGTAGTGCATATTATCTAGAGTTTTCTATTGGTAAGTAAAATAAGTTTTACTTATCAATATCAAATTGTTTCTTATCCATAATACTTCCATTCTACAATGTATTTAAATCACATATAATAACACACAAAGCTTAAGCATAAATATAGCAATCCAAAGAATAACTTAAACCCCAACATAATCTTATCTTATTTATCTTATCCATATGAAATAGTAACTAAAACATAAGAGTATTCCTAAGCAACTATAAGTTCCATTTTTATGCTAAGCATTATAATTAAATCATCCTATAAGATGATGAACCTAATTCATTTCTAAAACAATCAAATCAAATGATTAAAACAAGCTTCAAAATTACTCAATCATAAAATAAGGTTGACCTTTAATACAAATAACTTAGATTAAATTATTCACAAGTAATAAAATCAATAATTACAAATTGATTTGAACAAGTTCTCAATATCTAGTAAATCTATTTAAAGACAAATACACAAAATCCATCATTATCTTACCAAGTACTTCCAATGAGATCCATAAGTACATACAAAGAAATCTATTTCAACTAGAATTGTAGTGTATTCCTAATTTTTTTTCCAACATGAAGGAGATACAATTCAAGATCACAATAATTAAATATATGAATGCAAGATTAATAATGGTGCAAAATTCCTTTTTGCATCAGAATGAGCCCAACAGTAGAGTGAGTCCCTACCCAACCCAACCATCAGTTGGAGAGTGGAGTATATCAATCCACATCGATCCCATGATATACAAATTTATATATATGATAAACTATGAATCAGATCCCAAGTTTAGGATAGGGGTTCACAATAGAAAATTCATACATAAATAACTTAATAAAAAACATATGCTCAATGGTGAAACTAGTCATCAAGATGGTTTTGATTCAAACAACCATAAACTCAAAGATAATAACACAAAAAACAATTTTCTTTGGTGACCACCAAACAAGTAAACAATTTCAAAAATGACAAATATAAATAGAAACCAAAAGGAAATAATATGAACAAACACCATACATGGTATAGGTTGATTCTAACTATGAAACAAAATCATTTAGCTCATATATATGCCATCCAAGGGTGAGATAAAGCATTTTTGACCTCCCCATAGTGGGTTATACTTGAGCATCATTCTATGTAAGTATGAAATCAAATGGAGGTCCTTTAGGAAGAATGTTATCTACTTCTAAACCAACACTTGATATTCACTCAAGGTAAAATCCCAAATTTAAAATTTGGATAAAAATCCAATCAAAAACTTACTTGTTATACAAAGATACCATGACCAATTGTGCAAATGTCCCACTTATTCATTTCCTTTATTCTTTATTTCTTTCTTCCTTTCCAGACTTTGTTGTGTTATTTATTTCCAAACATAGTTCCATTTGAACTAATTTACTCTCCACATATTGAATTTCCAATTGAGAGAGTAGTCAAGTCCATCCCATTTGAAAATTTATTTGTGCCTTCAAATAAAAAATATTTCCATGCTAACAACAAAACTTAATAACAAAACAAGTTTCAAACCCTCATTCCTACCTTCCATGCAAAATCATTAAAATGCAAAACATGCATCAAGTATACTCCAATCTTATATAACCCCTAATTTATTATTAGAAATGAATTTCAACAAGTCCCATAATATTTTAATGATTTCCAAACCAAAGTCCAAAGTGACTTTGATTTCCATAATCATGACCTAAGTCCAAATTGACTTATTATTTTATGCCATGGTTAAGTCCCAATGACTTGCACTTAAGACACCATGGCCTAATTTTAATGGCATCTAAAATGAAATAGTGGTCCAAACCTTTTAATTTAATATGGATTAACTCCAATAACCTCATAAGATAATTTACATGTCAAAAAAACCTCATAAAATAGGAGTTTAAACCTCATAAACTAGTTGCTCATACTTTAGGCCTAGTCTAAGTTAGAATGTCACATGTTCCACTCTTGAATTAATGACTAATTTCTTCAAAAAAACAAGTCATAATAGAAATATAAGATTTTAATAATGAAAAAATCAACTATAAACAATAATAAATTATTCAAGCAACCAATCAACTGCATAAATGAAAAAAAAAAGTAAAGACAAGTCTAAACACATGAGATAAGAAAACATGCAACAAGATATTATGCAATTATCTCATTCATATTGTACCATCTATTTATACTTATATACATTATACTCAAAGTTGAACACCATATTCTAATTTATAACTTAACTCATATCGAGGAAATACCTGAAGTCATAAAAAAAGACATTAGCAATCCCTATATAATGTAACTAAAAATAATCCAATATAGTAAATGAATATGATAAAATAACATGTATAAAATAATCATAATGTAAATGGAAACTGATGTAGCTATCCCAAAGTAATCAATACATCAAAATAATTCTCAAATAGTAATAATAATGGAAGTATTAGATTTGAATAGTCATGAGAAGCCTATCTAGTTGAGAATATGGATTTCACCATATGCTTGATCTACTCTTATTATATAATAATATCCATATTTATGGACTCTAGCATATTTGGGATGTCAACCCAAATAATATGAAAAACTATGTTATGACTATTCATTGTGTGCATAACCTTTCATTAACTAACTCTTTTTACACCTAATCATTATAAAGTATGTTCCTTACAATCTCAATTAAAATTTATGGAAATCACCTTATGTGACATCGAGTGTGTCAAAATTAACCTCTACCATTGTGGTAGGAAAATGAGAATCATTTATCCAACAAATTTTTTAAATTTTATTCTTGAACATCATTTAGATGGGTTATATAGGTAGTGCTCTACTTCTTTTTGGTGTCAATTTAGATATAGAGGTTAGTACTTGTAATTGTGATGATAACAATGAGGCTTTTGGTTAGATTTAAGATTTTTTCACAACCATATTTATCTGGTGGGTGACTTATACCTATACTTTCACCATGTTGATGAATAATGGAAAGGTAAGTGCTAGTTGTGTTGGAAGTGCATGGATACACACCATGAATTCATTGTAGAGATTTGTGAATGCTAAAATTGGGGGGAAATAGCCATGACATAATATTAAATGTAAGGTTAGAAATGATTATCCCATGGATTTATAGTAGCCAACTGATAAATTTTTATGTATGGAGGTAGGGATCTCCCATTATTATCTAAATTAGATTGTAAAATGTTTGATTTGGTGACAAGTTATCTCCAATAATAGATTTCCCCTCAGGAGATATCGACTGGGTGAAGTAGATGAGAAGTATATACTTTGGCATTGGAAGGATTACACTTTTTTAGAGAGCAACTTCTTTACATTTGTTTGAATTTCCAATTCCAAAAACTCTATCCAATTAAACTCCTCTACTAGATGCACCATCTTGTGGGTGATATCAATGAATCTTTTGAATTTTTGGAACTATTTTAAGTCTTTTATTGCTAATTCATTGTGTACTCCACCAATACACGCATGGGTGAATCCATGACTTGCTTAATGGGAATTCCTTAGGTAGACTATGTATTATTCCCTTGTCTCTTACCATAAGGGAAGATTTATTGATTGTATGGTTGTAGTTGATCAATTCTTGTTGGTAGTCCTATGGTGTGAAAAATAATCATGGAATTATAATGGATGAAAAATTATGGGGAGATATGAATGTCACACTCATTATATAAATTGAGTAGAGTCATAATTATATCATTATTTTTCCTAAAATTGGGTAGTTAGACTAGTATTTCTACTTTTGACCCTCATAGTGGATGAGCCATGGATACAATCCTTTTAGAAGACCTACTGTTCCATATGGTTGAGGTTGTACAAACCAATATTTATTTATGACATCGATAAACTCAAAAGGATCTTGGTCATTCCATTTGACTTGATATAGGGAAAACCCTATTATCATCTCCTCCCTGACATCATTTAATGTGATGACATCTAGATTGGTGACCATTTTATTTGATTTATGCTTTGATTCTATTCTCACTTTTGAACACTAATCACACTTTATCTTATTATATTTGAATATAACACTCTCTTGGATTATGAAATGTAGATTACATAGTTTGTGAAATTTTGTGATATGGATAAAGTATGATTTCTTTCCCCACATCTTAGTCTTATAGAAAAAAATTGTGTTGCCTTATGGAGATCCATTAAATTACTTCCCATAAGAACTTGTGTCTTCCTTTACTTTATTAGCTTTTATTGGATTGACACATGTCCTTTTTCATAGTTTTACCCTTTTGATGTGATTTAAAATGATGTGTATACACATAATATATTTAAAAATTATCATTTAGTGATGTTTTCTCTCCTACAGGAACATGTTGAGTTTTAATATATTTGAGTGCATGCATTAAAGGGTGCACTAAGAAAGGGAGGGGACAACTTTTGGTGCTTTATAATATTTTTTTCCACAATATCACACCTAAAACCACTAAAAGTCACTTTTATTTAATTCCCTAAGTAATTCAAACCCATTTACCCACTTCTCTAAACAATCCCCCTTCCAAAATAAGCCTTGACTAAGCTAACATTCTTTTTTCATAATTTTCTTACTACATTATCTAGGTCAATCTTATTAGGGATTCGACACACATTATAAAAATAAGTTAGGTTGAATAACCTATTTTAAGATTTAATGACTACCTCTCCTACCTAACAAAATTGAGTTGGTTGATCCTGTCGACCAAATTATCATGAGGGTTTAGGGCCAATCCTTAGATATAAATACCACCTTCATTTCAATCTAATAGGTAGTAACATTCATTTTTGTATTATTACATATCATAGTTTTACCATTTATACACTTGAGAGGTCATTATTTATGGGTTTTCCTTGGAAGGAAAGAACTTATCTTGTGAGAAAGTATTGGATGCAAATTAGGATTCTTTTAGCCTATAACTGATATGTATAGTGTGATCTTTACAAAGCCACAACAACCTCTTAAAAAGAACCATTATCCAAGGAAGATATTGAGTCATGACAAGTTCATCCAAAGGTAATCATTTCTAAATTTTACTCTTTCATTTGGTAGATAGATGTTGCATAAATTAATAGGTTGAATGTTTTACTCCTTAGTTTACATCTACATTGACTTGAGTAGAGTTTTCTATTCTTGTTATGTGTTTTTTTGTTAACTATACAACTTTGTGCCACAATATTTATTGAGCATTATATTAGATTTATTTTATGTATTATAGGCCTAGCTATGGTTATTACACCATGTCATTTTCCTAGAGGCTTTATAATCCTCTCCTTTGATGTTGTGTAGTAATAAATACCTTAGGGAGGTTTAGTAGATCTAAATTAGTCATGTGTTAATATAAATAGCTATGCAATGAATTTTTGTTAAGATTACCTTCTCCAAGCTTAGAATTCACTAAGTAGGATAAGTTGTAGATCCATTATAATTCATTACATACATTATGGTGAACTTGACATGAATCTAACCCTTGCATTCTTAATTTTTAATCATAGTCAACTAGATTGAGCTAATCGATCAATTTTCATTTAATCAATATAGGTCTCTTTCTCAACTAACCATATCAAGCTAGTTAATCAAGTTTAGGGTTTTTATCTAACTAGATCGAGCTGGTCAATCTAGTCAAATTATTTATTTGTAGGTATAAGGTTCATAATCAACTAAGTCATATTGGTTGACCTAATTTTATCTTCTCTTTATAGGTTCCAATTTTGTCCAAATAGATAAAATAATTGATCTTATTATTCAACTAGTCTTTTAAATTTTTATTTATATCTAACAAAATCAATCTACTTGATTTTGGTATCCACAACTTTCATTTTTAAGCTAGCTATATCAAATTGGTCGATCTCGTTATTTTCTTGATTTTTGTATTTTATTTATAGTCAACTGA
Organism: Torreya grandis; assembly: GCA_037957365.1. Lineage (NCBI taxonomy): Eukaryota > Viridiplantae > Streptophyta > Pinopsida > Cupressales > Taxaceae > Torreya > Torreya grandis. The sequence continues at coordinate 90,028 of JARHVA010006369.1, read as the reverse complement.
ATCAATCCACTCAATCTTGTTTAGTATTCAAAATTTATGTCTTATAAAACTAGATAAACCTTATTTAATTTGTTTATTGATCATGTTTTCAATTTTTTACCTTTATAGAATTAAAAACATTGCCTGGACAACCTAGTCAACAAAAATTTAACCACTACTAAATTTTCCAATTCAATATTGTTCTATCTTCTAGGCTCATTCTCAATATCTTATCACTTACATCTTGTTAATTTTAATCCATTAATAATTCCTATTTTTGTATTTTAGTTTTTTTCCTTACTACTTTATTCAGTTGTTAATTCTATGAAACTGTACATGCACAATAAACTATATTGACCAATTTGATTTTGTTATGTGTCTATGGTTTTTCCCACAAAACTAAATTTACCAACTCAATTTAATTTTTTTGGGCCTAATTTTTGAATAGATAGTATCAACAAAGTTGAACCTATCCGATATTACTTACTCAACTAGACTAACCTGCTCGATCTTGTTCTTTATATTTCATTTTCTAGCATAAGGAAAGGAAATTAACCTCTATTTTCATGGTAATTACAATCAATTTTAATTTTGAAACAAAACATTAGCTACTTGTTTATTTTATTTTAAGAAAATTACAACTTGGTTTTTGACAAATTGATTTTCAATTTATTTTCATCTTGTTTGCTTTTCCTTAAAAATTATGTACTAGTAGTTTTAAAATTATTTAGCTATTGTCATGAATGGGTACTTGATATTCTATTTATGGTCCTTGTCTATCATTTATAGATATTGTGGTATAAGGGGATTATCCCAATACTCATATCCATAGTATAGATCTAAACACAATCTTTAATTTCCACGTACCTTACAATATTTTATAAATGCCTAGGATTTCCATTTGTATTGAACCTTAGGAATCCAACCATCCATTTGATTGTGTGGTGCATCAATTAGAAGTTATCACTAAGAATATGATTATAGCTTACCTTTAAAATTGATTTTAGTGGAATATGGGAATGATACTTCCTCCATAGTTATCATTCTAAAACATTGGGTCCTCATTATCCAATACACAAGCTAGTATCTTTGGAATCCTACATTATCAAACACAACCTTTAGTGTAACCTTTTGATCCTCTTTTTTAAGATAATTATTTAACATGAGTAGTTATAAAAATTATATTTTTATGCTTATTGATTACTATTATATACTATATTATAGATTGTATTAACCAACATTAATACAAGTTCTATGTTATGTGTTTCATCTAGATCAACCAACTCAATCTAGTTGCATGTGTGCTTGTTTTAATTCTATTTTTAAACTAAAGCATCTAGTTTAAATGGTTTATTTTTTTTACTAGAATATAAAACTACATCAACTAACTCAATCTAGTAGACTACTCTTTTATCATGTCTACCTAACTAGATCAACCAACTCAATATAATAGACTATTTTTATCTTATTTACCTAACTAGATCAACTAGCTCGATCTAGTTAGTTTCCAAACTGTTCTGACTCATATTCTTCCAATTAGATTAATCAACTTGATATATTCAGTTTATAGACTGCTCTGATTCTTTTTATCCTAATTATATCAACTATCTTTATCACGTAAATTTAAATTTCTAGACTCTTCAGTTATCCTATCAATCAAATTAGATAGACTAACTTGATCTAGTTGGTCTTAATTCAATAAACTTTCACTTCTCTAGTAAGTGTATGAATAAGTTTATTTTTTTATCATGCAATACTTGTTTTATGAATCTACACAACAAAATCAAACTAATATGATGAATCTTATTATTCATCATAAAGCCTCTAAAATGCATCTACCCTATCATGTGGTAGATAATATTGAGCTTAGCAACATCCATGTTACTAGTAGAACCACTAAGTATAGGAATCCTTCCTATTCTTCTCTTAATCCTCTATTCATACCTATGGTAGAAGATGAAAGTGATAATGAATAAATGGCTAAAATGATCCTTTTCATCAATTAAAACCCTCAACATTAGGGTCAAGATACCACAATCATTTATAACCTCATGATGGAACCTCAAATTGGAGAAACACCTTTACCTTCACCTAGCTTTTCTATATGATTTTGGGTGAGGCATCCTATGACTTATTTCACACCCTTATCCTCTCTCATGCTTTCCTGTGATAGCATGTGGTCCTCTTCCATGCCTTTTTCATCCTCCATGCCAATCATTTACACAAACATTACAGGTGTGACTTTTATTGGGTTTAATCAAAATGACCACATTAATACATAAATTAATGCATCTACTAGTGCATAATAAATATGAATGTCTTTCATACCGCTAATACATCCCATGTTACTTCCACTAGTCAAAATACCATTAATACTAATCAACATTTATCACAAACTTTAAATCAAATGGCTACTTTTACAACTAATAATTCCAATCAAATGATGCAAGTAAAAAATCAACTAATGCATTTCTAAAATAATCCTCAACCTACTTAATATGGGTAAAAAATCTTAATGTACCCCACCCCCTTAAATATTCACATGGAAATCATATACCACAACCTCTACTTCTTAATACAATTATTAAACATTTACAAAATTAACTATAGTTACTCAAATTATAAACATTGGCATAGGTGGAATAGTTACAACTATAACTTATAATAGATCAACCGATTCAACCTTTCATTTGAAAGCCTTTGGAAACTTATACAAATATTGGCTTAAACTCAATACTTTCACAACCACCAAGATCTTATCTAAACCCTTTTTAGGTGACACTCTATACTAGTTAAATTAACTCAAAACTAATTCTATCTCTAGCTTGGAAGACTTAATCAATGCATTGATTTAAGAATTTTAAAATAATGATCTTATTGAAAATAACCTAGCTCATTTTATCAATTATAAACAATTAGAATCTGAAATAGTCCAAGTATTCATCAAATGGTGGAAAGCCCTATCTAATAAAGTTGAGCATAACATGTCAGATGATCATCTATTTCACTTATTTAATAATACTCTTTACCCCAAACTACTATATCATATGAGGACTCTTTCCCCAAAATATTTAAAAGAATCCCTTGATCAAGCTAAATTTAAATATTTTCTTATACGACAATTTGAGCCTTCGCACCCTGCCATAGGAACTTGAATGCTTATGAAAGATAAAAATAAACATGAAACCAATTATGGTGTTATAAATACATATGATTACATACACAAAATTCAAGCCACTACTCTTATTTGTCTCATAAAGCCTATTATTTCATTATCAATTTCCAACAATCCTCATCCTAGTTTTACATTTTATCAAGTGAATAATATAGATATCCATAAACCACTTTCCTTAATAGAGATTCAAAAGTGTCTTCCATGGAATTCACCATGAGATCTTAATCCTACTCACCCTACTGCTCATTGGTATGATCCACATAAATTTTGTTGGTATCATGCCAATTTGGGCCATTCTCATGAAACTTATTGGCAACTAAGAAGCTTTAATATGGAATATCTTCTTGGACTTAATTTTGATCATGAATCTCTCATACGTACACATCAACAATATTATGAAGTGAAATCCAAGGATCATGAAACCAAAACTAAACATGAATCCCTTAATCAAACTAATGATCACCTAACTATTTATAAGGATCTCCTTCCTAATCATCAAGATAGTACTACCCAACCTCCCACTATCAATAATGTTGAAAGTTCTATGGACCCCAATGCTAACAATCATGATGATAATTTTATTAACATTAATAATATGAGGAAATTATTTTCTTATATTGATCCTTATCTAACTTCTAACTACAATAATTTCCCAACTTTTCATATTGTTCAAGATTATTACCCACCTCATCTTATAGAATTGGGGCACATAAAAGCAATTTTATTAATTATACAACACAATATACTAACTCACACATATCAAATTAAACAATATAGTCAGGAATTAAATCATTTTATATCAACATAACATCTTCCCTCCCTTAAACAAGCTACCTCACTCAAAAATTACAAAGTCATCTCTTCCTGTTACCTCTTCTTCTCATTCACAAGACAACCAATAATTTAACTATGTTATATACTTCAACATCATCAGACACACTCAATCAACCCACATTAACTAAATCCCAATCAAATACACCTTACCAACATCAATTTAAATTTACTTCTGCTACACCCTCAAAGGATTTACTTCAACACTATGCACCCTTGATAAAATTGTAATTAGATATGATGAATGGGACCCTATAAACAAACATTCACATCTCCCATCTCAAATACATTTTTTATAACTTATTATAACTTACCATCATCATTATAATCATATAATGCAATTGTTATTTGAAATAAACATCCCTCACCCCTATCCATGGGAAAAAAATCCACTTTATCAGGGTCTGAAGATAACGTTCTTTAGCATTGTGAAGAAATGTCTATCCACATTGATGAAATGGTAGATAATTATCTTTCACTCAAATTACCTATCACCTCAATTATTCTTGATGAAATATTTATTCATTTGAATGATCTTCCATTTTTCATTAGTGTCCAAATATGAGATATCCAAGTCAAGTGTGATTTGATTAATGAAGATTCATGAACTTGCATGTCTTCCCTTGATTTCATTAAAACACATAGGTATTCTAAATGTAATCTTAAATATACTCAAAATACATGTCAAATAAATGACCAAAGATAAATGGCCCCTTTAGGTTGTGTTTGGATTCATATCATAGTTCCCCTTGTCATGGTGTGCATTAGAATTATGATATTTGATTTCTTACTATCATATAAAATTTTACTCTATCAACCTTGGACACACTGCATGAGAGCCATAGCCTCTTTACCATGCCAATGTGTTAAATTTCCTTATAATGGTGTTGTATAAAATATTCAAGGATACCCTATCCTTGGAATTTTGAATAATTTTAATAAGTAGGTGTTTATAAAATACCTACCCTTAAATCTTTACCTAACATTCCTTTTAATGAGTCATAATGCTTTAATTACCCTATCAACTCTACTAGAGGTTATAATGGTCACCCCAAATTAATAGGTAATATACCACCAAATCTCTTAGATTTAGATGATGATGAATTTACTGAGATTATTTTAAAAATTAAAACTTATGATCTCTCTCCTCACATAATTGATTAATTACCTCCTTCTTTACAACCTCAATCTCATAAAAAATCATTAGATAAAACTCCTATCACTCTAACAAAGACTAAACACTCCATCCATCATGCCTCTTTGAATGATAAAATGATCGATGAATGTACTATTGATATTCACACTCTTGATTATGATGATGTATATTTTTTATATGATCCATTTAAAAAAAGATATATTCAAGTTAAAAATTCAAAGATACTTAGATATCATTTTTATTTACAACATTCTTTTAATTCTATTCATATAAGTCCTTTGTATTATATGATACCTGACATTAGTTATTCTTCACTTGATGTTTAAAGGTATGAGATAGATCACACACATAGTAATTTTTATCTAGTCACTATTGATACCCTTTATATTATGATTGTTTCTATGCTAGATTCACTTTTCAAATTCAAGAAAGGGAAATGAGAAACTAAAGGAAAATGGACGAGGGTTTGTACGTACCCGAGTTGTAGACCTGCCCACCAGAATTCAGATGATAATAGGAACTCCTCTTTAGTTGTGGAGGATGACACCTGAAAGGGAAAGACACTAAACACAAAAAATGTTAGATGACAAAAGGGTGGACTGCCAAGCAAGAGCTTGGTCCTAGAAGCGCAAAGGCTTCTTGGAGGATGACAATCCACTGTTAAAAATAGAATGCTGATCAAAAATAGAAAGTGATAAATGATGAAAAATAGAAAGAAAGAACTTAAGGCAAATGTATACCTATTTAGCAGTAATTTGCTTTGCACAGTCACTGACGTCGGTGGTATTGCCAGCGTCAGTCAGTTAAGGTTGCCAACATCGGTTAGGTTGCTGATGTCAATAGGGGAAATGGATGAGGTCAGCTGGGGCGGTAGTCTTAGACAGGGTCTTGTCAGGTTATAGGCTAGTTTCTAATCTGTAGAATGGACTGTGGTCTCGTCTAAGGGTCAGGGAGGTCTATTTAGAGGTCTGAGAGATTGCCTGGAGGTTTGAGGGACTTGTTTTGGGTCTGAGGGATTGAGAATGTTGTTCGGGAAAGTGACTAGTTGGGAACCAGAAGCACAAAGGGGAATGAATGAGAGGCAGGGGTCTGAGAAGGCCTTTCAGCCTCTCAGGGGAAGGATAGGGAAGGTCTTGGTAGTGGTTAGCTAAATAGATAGATTAAACAAGAAATGAAATGGAAAACAACACTGTGCTTACCTCTTGCTTGCTGATTGAAGAATGGAAAAACCTGTTGTTGGAGGTGTTGAAGGACCTGCAAATGGAGCTATTGCTTGGAGCTATTCCTACAAGATCCCTATAGCTGCTAGTGTTGTTGTATGAGGGGGAGGAGAAGAAAATATAAATGCAAAGGTGTCAAGAGAGTTTTGTTCATGGGGGGGCAGAGAATGGTTGCAAAAAATGGTTTTGAAGGCTGTCGATGCCGACAGAACCACTGACATCGGCCGCATAATGACCGACGTCGGTGGCCAAAGAATGGGGACAGAGGCTAAAATTAGCCTCTGTCTGTTCTTGCACGCTGCCGGGTTAAGGGGCCATGGGAAAACGGTCGAGGGAGGCATAAATGGACGTGGGAGGAAGGATAAAGGGGAGATTTGGCCAATAAAGGCTAGGAGAGAGGTGGGGGGATCCAAGGAGGGGATCCAAGGTGGCATGGGTGAGGTGGAAGAGGGCCAAATAAATTAAAATATTTATTTATTTTAATTTAAAAATGGAGGGGACTAGGACAAGTGCTAGGAAATAGACCAAGGGGACCAAGGGGGGAGGATGACCTAGGGGGTAGACACGATTTCAGTGTCTACATTTGCCCCTTTTATCTTGGTTGTTCTTGACAAACTACAAGACAAAAATAGGAGTTGGTTGCCCCAAGTATGGGATGAGGTGTTCCCCCCTCAAAGTGAGAGTCAAGGGAAGGGAACCTGAGATTGAGTGTTGATTTGACATAGAGATGGATAGAGAGAGGGTGAGTGTGAACACTGCAATAGTCATGATTGTGCGTATACCACTTCATGGGATGGTCAGGTCAAATTGTCACAGGTCAAGGTCGAGGAGTGCCAAAATTGAAATAACTGAGCCCCAGCATTTGGTCATAGCTGATCGGGTTATTCAATCTAAGATGAAGCTCCAATGGTCATCATTTTATAGTATCCCAGGCTCAAGAAGTGCTCCTGGAAACATGAAAACATCACAAGTAGTAGGGATCAACCAGCTTCTGATCCTATACTTGTGAGGGTCAAAAATATGGACTACACACAATTTTGCTAACCAGTCATGAGGTAACATACATGCAAAAACAACCAAGGCAAAGTCATCTTGGAAGTGGTCATGGTCACAGGAGATGGTCGTGATCTCCAAGGTCTGATGGTCGAGGGACAGAGGCAAAAGTGATCTCAAGTGTGCCTCAGGGGGCTAAGATGACTTCTACGAGGAAAGCTGACTGATTCGAGGCAAGATTTTAGGTAATGAGTAGGTTTGAAGTATGCCGACGTCGGTGAAATAACTGACGTCAGTGGACCAAAAGGACCGATGTTGGCAAAAATCGGCCGACATCAATCGCTTAGGGCACGAAAATGTTGACATCAACGGCCTACCAAATCTGACAAAAGTAGATTGACAACCCACCAAAAGTCATTTGCTACTTGTTGACTGAGAGAAAAAAGAGCTCTAGAGTTGACTGAGTGAAAGTGACCCAGAGTTGATCGAGTGAGTAGGGTGAGGTGCTAGATAGGCATTGGTGGAGAGAGGGAGAGAGTTGGAGAGTGATTGGAGGCTACAGAGGTGTTTGTGGGCTAGGTGAAGTGTGAGGGCAGAGAGACACAATACAGATGGCAGAGGGGAGTAGAGGACCCATGGTAGGTCCACCACTAGCAGCACCCATCGTGCCACCATGTCGACGATGCTGAGATGAGGTAGGAGGCCCTAATGAGCTCAATTGGTTGATTTTAGTTTTTGATTTGTTTTTGAAAATTTAGTTGTTTTAGGCAGTAATTGAGGGGGGAGGGTAGCTAGGAAGGTGGGTGGGGGGTCTAGAATGGGTTAGGAGGCATTTAGGAGGGATTGGGGGTGAAAGGGGGGCTAAAATGGGGAAGCCCTAATCTTAGGGCTCACCCCATTCAGCTCAAGGGTCAAACCAGTTGCCGACGTCAGCGGGATCACTAGCGTCAGCTGACCATAGATAGGTGTTAGTCACATTTCTACTGACGTCGATCACTATGTGATTGACATTGGTTAGATGAGCATCATCGTCGGCATGAAAATTGATGTCGGTGGCTGCCTGGTCAGAAAGAGGTTAGAAAACTACCAAGTCAAGGGGTCAAAGCTATGCCAAAGGCTTTACGGGTGTCAAGATAGCCATAGATGGTCTGGTAAATGGTCAAGTAGATAGATAAAAGGGCAAATGGGTGAGCTAGGTCTCCCAAAAGGAAAAAGAGTCATGGAGATTAGGAGTTGCATTGACATGGGTTTGATTGGTTGGATGCAGGTGAGGCAAACACTGATGCTGTGGGATCGACTACCGACATTGTTGATGCAGATGCATCGAGACATTATCAAGGAGGAGTGGACACAGATGAGTGCAGTGGGACTCGGCAGGCTGTGATGATACTGTCAAGTGGCAAGGGATGTGAGCCTGATGGTGGCTCTAATCGAGTAGTGGGATCGCTCCACCAACACCTTCCACTTACTGACAGGGGAGACGATAGTGATAGTCTAAGATGTATACCAGATTTTGTGGTTGTCGATACACAGAGCAGACCTATATGCATGCTCGAGAGAGGTGCATGATATACATATGGTGACATTGTTTGGAGAGCATGCAGTTGAGGTTAGTTATCACTCAGCTAGTTTTGCTTATGAGCCATTGTATATGGCAGACAAGGATGCACATCGGCTGGCAGTCTTAATGATGATTGGGATTACAGTCTATGCATTACCAGGTGTGGAAGGAGGTAGGTTTCTAGTTTCCATGACTAGAGTGCTGATGGACATGATTGAGTTGCAGATAGTGTTTGCCTGGGCACCAGTCTTTTTAGCCTAGGTATACAGAGAGCTATGGGGGATTAGTCGGCGGTGGCAGTATAGCTTGTGTGTGGGCCACCTCCTACACTGTTGGGCCTATGAGCACATCATAGTGACACATCCTCTTGGCCTACCAATGGTAATTTAGGCTGGCTTCAGGGTTAGATTCAGGCAATGGTCTGAGGTGATGATGCAGACACGGGTGGACAGAGTGGTCAGAGATATTGACCACTATAGAGGGGTACTGGAGGCCCTAATTCCTATAGATATCATCTAAAGACCATACTTGGTGTATCCAGCATTTAGAGATCAAGGAGAGCAACTAGTCAGGACTCAGAGCATGCGATGGGTCAGGGGTAGATGAGCCAGTGAGCTCAAGAGAGTGCCAGTGGAGAGAGTGCGGTGCCAGTATGGGCTACTTCAAGATGTGCCGCCTGCCTTTCCACTGTATAGATGGGATGACATTGAGGCACTACTCCCATTACTAGAGGAGATAGAGGGGCCTAATTTTGAGGAGTTACCAGTAGGCCCTGGGATAGCAAACTTAGGATGCATAGAGGCTTATACAGTGTGGTGGGCAGGGCAGTATATAGGGATATAGGTAGGACCACAGTTGGATCTATAGGCAGTGATCAAGGATAGGGATATGGTGAGGCAGGAGAGGGACACTTCCAGACAGGAGAGAGATGCTGCCATCCAAGAGAGGGATGCAGCACAAGGATGAGTGACCATTTTGGAGAGCCAAGTCACTGAATTATAGGGGGAGATGGTAGGGTTGACAAGTTGAGTGGCTGCTTTGATAGGATAAGTCACTATTTTTTAGGGTCAGTTGGTCACAGCCTAGGCACAGGTATTGGCAGGACATGATCTAATTCAGCATCCACCTCAACAGCCAGTTCAGTAGCCCACACAGTCAGTATCAGTGCAGCCAGGGTTTTCACAACTGCAGGGTTCAGTGTAGGGCATGGTAGCAGGTCAAATGAGTCCACCACAGACTGTATCTATAGTTAGATACAATAATGCATTGGATGAGATCGCATATTTTGGGGGAGCCATTAGGGGGTTTCCTCAGATACAATGATACTCAAATATGAGGGTAGAGGTGAGCCAACAATGGTCTATGTCATGGGCAGCTGCTACAGATTCATGTAGACAGTGCAGATCAGAGGGGGGAGAGGATATAGTATCTTCCTGGCCACCACCACCACCACAGCCATAGCCACAGCCTTGAGGGCAGATTTTGATGTGATGTATATACTAGCCTGCGAGCCGATGATGCGAGATGTACTTGATTTTTTTGAGAGAGAAAAAGAGGCACAGATTATGCCATTGTAAAACATTGATATATATATATATGATGTGATTTTGATCATTGATGTGTTATGGAAAATGGTATGGATGTGTTTGTGTGTTATTTTGATTTGATGCATGTTTTGATATGATGTTTAGGAGTATGATGATGAGTGTGATGATGATAATGTTATGATTATGATTATAGATGTAAATGATTAATGTTAATGATGTGAATGGCTATGACAATTAGATTAGATGATGATGGATGTTGGTTATGATGAATGGCTATGATTGATGAAAATGATTATGCTAACGATTATGGAAATATGTGATTAGCTATGATGTGATTGATAGGTGACGAAAAAAAATGTGATGGAAGAAATGTGATGAAGGAATGGCCAAGCTAACCCCAGAAAACCCCATGTCAACTGAGTGCTACCTACATAGCCCCTGTCATTAGGGCCTCAGGCCTATGTAGTTCTCCCAAAAAGGGAGGAAGAGTTGAAGTGGTTGATTGGTCTTGGTCGAGGTCAAGGTCATGGTCAAAGAAGAGAAGGCTTGTCCATCAAAGAGACAAACAAACAAAGGTGGTCAAGCTAACCCCAGAAGACATCATGTCATCTGAGTGTTGCCTACATAGCCCTTGTCCTAGGGCCTCAGACCAATGTAGTTCAGATTAGTTGAGAAGATTGGTCGATGATTGGTTTGGTCATGTGTTGAAATGATGAGGAGAAAAAGATGTTACAGCCATTTCCAAATGGTGTATGCTGTAACATTGGTTGAGGGGTCTTTCATCCCTAGCAATTTTCCATATTCATGATGGATGTATGCTAAAAATGAATTGAGGTCTATTTATGCTTCAGCAAGTAATGGTTTATGTTGAACATAAATTGTGTAGTCCATAGTTTCCATGTGTATTGGTATCCATAGAAACTAGTGTGAATAGGTTATGTGAGTGGTCTGAAAAGAGTCGAGTTGATTTGATTTGACAAATGATGAAGTTCGAATGTGACCAAAATGTAAGCAAAAATCAAAAGGCATAATCACCCTTTCATTGACAAGGACTAGAATGATAGCATAGATAGGGGTTGTTAGAACAAAGAGCCCCATTCATGCATTGCGTCGTTGACCATGGTTGTGTTAGAACAGTAATCAAATCACTTTGATAGTAAAGTGAGCTCAAAGTCCCTTGAGTAGGTGTTATGATAGGAGGAGGATAGGGTAACCCGTTTTAAGAGCAGGGATAACCTTGCCCTTTTTTATAAGAGACCTTGAGACAACTACAAGCCAAGTCCATGACCCATTTTTTTTTTTGGTGCAGACTGATCAATGCAGGAAGTCTACATAGAGATGTCATTTTTCTTTATGGTCATTTGTGAAGCTGATCAATACGGGAAGCTTCTAAGAAAGTGTTGTTTGTAGCAAGATTTAATCATAGCCATCCTTCGAGGGAGTGGTCTATATTTTTGCTTTATATAAGTTTGAATAGTTATCCTTCGAGGGAGCAGTCTATTAGCTACAACAATGATAATACAGCTATCCTTCGAGGGAGCAGTCTACTTTTTGATTTGATTAGGTGACCTTAGATTTTTTGACATCTTGATTTTTTTTTGGACAGAATTTGGAGTCATGGACAAGACTATAGAAGTTTAAGGGCTCCCTTTTATTAGGACAAAGCATCCATGCATCATAAAAGGGTTATAGAGGATTTGTTTAGGGGAATAGGGTTGAAAGGAATGAGGATTAAGAGGATGGGGATTACTCAAGGGATGAGCTCAAGTTAAATGTCAAGTGGATGAGTACTCGACTAACAGTAGAATGGTCACAAACACAAGGCATTAAGAGGCTTAGGTTCTGGCCGTCCATCGAGAGAAGACAGACGATAAGTCCTTGACCCATACTTGTGCGTGATGATGAAAGGTCCAAGCCAATTAGGGGAAAACTTGCCTCATTTACTTCACTCCATATTGGTCACATGCTGGTGATGATTAAGAAGTGGGTTGATGTGGTCGCTGATTTGTCGAGACTGGTCGAGGGCTGGGTCGAGATTGGTGTTTGGTCATGATTAAAAGGTTGGTTGATGATTGGTCAAGGTTTGGTTGATATGTTTGGTTGATTATTACTTTGGTCATTGCTTGGTCAATGTTTGGTCGAGGCTTGGTCGAGGTCTGGTTTGATGACTGATTGAGGTCATGGTTGATGTGTGATTGATGTTTGGTCAAGGTCACAATAGGCAGTATAAAGTCAAACTCCCCCAGTCATTTGGTGGTAGGAAGAATGTCTAACACCCAGTGCAGATGATTAATGGGTTAGATGAATGAGATGGAGAGAAGATGAGGAGGAGAGACCTGGGTACCCCACCTGGTTGATAGGTCAGGGTTCCCAAGCTAATGGCACTTAGGCATTGAAAAATTTAGGAGGGATGGAAACCACCGACTCTGTAGGTGAAGGAGGAGGAATGGGTGAGCCTGGAGGAGATTGGTCAATGGTTGGCTTGGAGCAAAGGTCTGTAGAGGCCTGAGCGGGGTCATGATATCCCAGGCCATACCATTTCTTGGCATCGTCATCATTGAGAGGCTCAATAGGTTGATGGGAGCCTTGCTCATAGCATCTAAAACCAAAACCCTTCCATGCACACCTATAAAGGTAAGTGTGTGCAAAGGCAAGATTGCCAAGAAATGAGAAGTCTGATGTGCATGGTTGGGGTGAAGAGGGTTGCCATTAGTAGGAGCTTGATTGAGCCCCCCATAGACAAGATTGGTTTGAAGGTGAGGAGGACCATAAGGCACGACCATCCCGATCTGATGGTCATAACTGGGGCTGTGGTGAAGGCGTTCATACTCTTGCAAAGTTTGGAACATGTCTAACGTTAGCAAGTGATATTCCCCAAGTGAAATTTGCTGGAAGATGTCTTCCAAGGGGTCTTTAGTAGTCGCTTGAAGAGGAAGGGTGAGGGCGACCACTAGTTGCAAACTGGTTGAAGCTTCTACGGATGGAGGTGGTGCCAGGGTTGATGGCTTGATAGGAATGAGGACGTCATTTGGATGGTAGGTTGTGTTACAAGTTTTGAAGGGTGAATGGTTAGTGGGAATGGTGTGGAATTGCCCATCATGTTTGAATTTCACACAACGGTGCAGGGTGGAGGGGACACAGGGCATGGCGCAGATCCAGAGTTGGCCCAGCAACATGTTGTATTGAAACTCTCCTTTGATGATATAGAAGAGCTCTGAGACTGTGCATGGACCAACACAAATGTGAAAGATGACTGTGCCAATGGTCGTGGTGGTGGTGTCATTGAAGGATCACAAGATTGTGTCAATTTTGGAGATGCAATTCTTGGGAAGAGCTAACTGATCAAAGGCATGGGTGGAGATAATGTTGATGCTGGCACCTCTATTGATCATAACACATTTAATGCATGTCTGATCAACATAGGCAGTGATGAAGAGGGCGACATCCTGATCTTTTGTGTTGGATGTGGGAATCTTAGAATCGCTGAATGTGATGGAGGCAACAAGAGATAAAGAGTGGATGAGGGCAGCGAGTAGTTGGGGGTCCTCGAGTTAGACCTCTGCTATCTTCAAGGCTCAAATGAGGGCTTGATGATGCTGAGGTGAGGTTTGGATGAGGTCATAAAGGGACATCTTCACAGGCATCTAGTGAAGTTGTTTCAACATGGAGTCATGAATCGGCCTTGAAGAGGAAGAAGAAGAGGGTTGAGATGCACCAAGGATAGAAATTTTAGGCTTGGGTGCTAGAGGTGGTTTGACAAAAGGGTAGGTCCAAGGAATGGTGGCTTTTTCTTTTGCCTTGTCCTTTTGTGACCTAGTGGTTATGTGGATAGCATTGATTTCAAAGATAGGAGGTGAAGAAGGGGTCATGGCCTGCTGGTGAGATGTTGTTGTGGTTAAAGAGGTTGGATGGGAAGGTGTCGAGGGTCGGTCAAGAGTCTCTTCAAGAAGAAGAGTGTCTTTCTCCATATAGCAACGAATGATGGCCTTGAGGGCACAACAAGTCTCGGTATCGTGTCCTGAAATACGATGGTATAAGCAAATCTTCGTGTCATCGAATCAGGAGGGCTTGGACCCAAGAGGTTGAAAAGGCCTGATGGGTGGAAGGGTTATGCTAGAAGTCTACAAAAGTTAGTGTAATATCAATGAGTATGAGCCCACTAAAGGGTCTGTGCTAGTTGATGTGTGTGATGCTGGTGACTTTTGCTTAGGTGGAGTTAGAGGAGGTTTCCATACCACCTTTTGGGTTGATGGTGTGGTGACAGGTGGAGATGGCACTTTCTTCATGAGAGGTACTACCTTTTTAGGAGAGGGTAGGCTAGAGGTAGGCAAAGTAAGCAAAGGAGGCAATTGGTTTTGATTAGAGGTCGGAGTGGGAAGGACTCTGGTCAGGGTCGAAGGATGGGGGCCCAAAATGGAAGGTAATGGTGACAGGGGAAGAGGCATTCACTTCTGTGGTCTAGCAGTCTTCTTTGACATGGTTGGAAGACTACTATTGGTTGAGGTCTGGTCTAAGTCCACCTTCACTTGCAGGTGAGTGAGGGTAGAAACAGGGTGAATGCCAAGTGACTTGATAGGTTTAGATGGGGTAGATGCGGGTTTAGAAGCGGGAGTCTAGTCTTTGTTGAGAGTCTTGGGAGATTTTGCCTTGGGAGGATTAGCAACATGAGATGAGAGGGCACGGGCATGTTGAAGAGCTTTAAGACACTCCCACAATCCCTGATGCTCCACTTTCCTTGAAGGGAGAAGTCTGATTTTCTCCACTAGTCAGGAAAATGGTTGAGAAAATGTTGGATGAGGTTTGGGTCCTTGAGAAGATGTTGATGGTTGTGGGGCTAAAGATGAGATGGGTGTAACAATCTCAGACCCATGGCATGATGAAGTCATGATGGATTCATCCTTGGTTGGAGATGAAGGAGAGGCAGGTTCTTCCCTGGGTGGAGAAGAAACTAGAGAATGAGGCTCCTCAAGCGGGTAAAGGGCAGGGATGATGATGCCCTCCACTTGTGGTCGAGGAGTAGGAAGGGTCGGGTCCTCCATAGGTAGTAGGAAGGAAGATGGTGAGACCGGTGGTGCCGGTAAGGTTGAGGCATCCTCCAAGATGAGAGAGGTTGACGGAGAACTAATCGGGGAAAGAGGTTCATCCACACGTGATGGACTGATAGATGGACTAACCTCTTGAGGTTTGTTGGGGATGAAGGGTGAGACCGTATTGACTGTTTGAATGTTGTGTTCATGAGTGTCGTCAATCAAGGTCTAGACATTGTTTTGGGTCGGTGGATGATTGGGGAATGGTTGCTTGAAGATGTCGATGCCCTGATTAGGGGATGCATTGGGATTGTCTAGGATGAGGTCACCTTTTCAAGCATGTCTTGGATTATGTTTTTAAGGGTCTTGCAGTTTCCCGTGTCATGTCCTTTAACATGGTGGTAGTTGCAAAAGTCATTTTCCCTATACCATGCAGGGATGGCATGTGAGGGATCAAATTGTGGAGGTGGTTAGATCTGGGGGAGATTGAGAACCCCTATTTAACAAGTTTTTCTAGCACAAACACGTATGATTCTCTGAGTGGAGTATACTGTCGTTGTACGTATCTCTACTGGAATTGGTGGGTGATGCTCTGAGATGTGGATGGCTCAGGCTGATTGGTTGAAGGCGAAGAGGATGAAGGTCTAATGACCACAGTGTTAGCTGAAGCTTTAGACTTAGGATTGGATGATGAAGGTTTAGAAGAAAAGGAGTCATTGGTCTTAGAGTTGGGATTCTTGCTCTGCAAGTTGACTTTATTCTCCTTGATGGCATGTAATTCAAGTTTACGGGCCATCGTGAAGGCTTCGTTGAAGGTGCGGAAGGTCTGAACCCGTAAGGTGGAAGAAATATGTTTGGCGCAAGCTTGGGAGAAAAGTTTAATAAGTTTGGGTTGGGGTAAGGAAAAGGAGAGTTGATTGATGAGGCCTCTCCAGCGAGCAACAAAGTCAGCTATGGATTCGTCCTCAAATTGGCGGATAGAATAGAGGTCTGTGATCGAGACCTTCTTGGTGATGTTGATGGAGAAGTGATCAAGAAAGAGCTGGGCTAGCTGTGTGAATGTGAAGAGGGAATGGCTGGAAAGAGAGCTGTACCAATCAAGCGTAGCACCAAAGAGAGACATAGAAAATGTGCATAAAAGCAATGCATCGTCATGGGCAATAAGGTAACAGGCATTCTGAATGCCCGTAAGTGCTATTGTGGGTCTTCCTTGCTTTGAAAGTGAGAAAATTTAGGAAGTTCCCATTGACTGGGGTATGGCCTGATCGAGACAGAAAGATGGATGGGTTCATTGCAAAT
Organism: Torreya grandis; assembly: GCA_037957365.1. NCBI lineage: Eukaryota > Viridiplantae > Streptophyta > Pinopsida > Cupressales > Taxaceae > Torreya > Torreya grandis. The sequence continues at coordinate 73,240 of JARHVA010006369.1, read as the reverse complement.
TTGCTCGTATGAGAGGGCATTGCGTGAACCAGAAATAGAGGTCTCAAGACTGGACATTTTGTCCATCAGCATTTTGATGATGTCTGCTGATGGATTGGCGGGTGGAGTGCCCCCTAGATTATAAGGCACTTGAAAGATATTGAGAGGGGCATATGACATGGTTTGTTGCGCTTGTGTAGATGCAACATATGGGTAGCTAGTTATCAGGGTAGAAGTTGAAGCCAAGGGCACTTGTGTTATGGGGTTGGTAAGCACAAGTTGGATAGGGGCCGTCAAAGATGGTTGAGGAGTGGCCACACTTATTGAAGGGTAGACAGTTACTCTTGTGCTGATAGGTGCAAGAGTAGGGGGGATAGAGACCACTAGGTTTTGGAAAGGTGTAGGATTTGGTTGAGTCATTTGAGGTTGAGGGGGTACCGGAACCCCCATGGAGGTAGGTCTAGAAGGAGAGGCTAAAATTTGAAGGTAGGACACAGTTGGGTTATTAGTCGAGGTGTTGGCTTGATTGTCTATAGGTTGAATTGTAGATGCTATTGATGTGATCATTGTCTCGACTAAGGAAGTCAGAATCCCATAGATTGGGTTGCCTAAGGAGTCTCACGTTCAGCTATGCGTGAGATAGTGCTACAAGGCTTTGACATTGAGGTCCAAGAATCATGTGAAATCTTGGTCCCCTTTTGGGACAATAGGAGTCTGGGGCAGGGTTGGGCGAGTAGTTCTTTCAGTCTCCAAGTGGAACTCCATTATAGGACCAGTTATGGACGGGGTAGATGGAAGCGGTTGATGCCTCACGTGGTTGACTAGAGCCTTGGCTTGACTGTGAGTCAGAACCATTCAAGGCAAGAAAGGTCAAGTTTCTGAAACTGTGTTTTTTTAGTTTCAGAAACTCAGTATGGGGTTTTGGCAGAAAAAGGGGCGGGTTTTAAGGCTGCTATTTTGAAAAAAAGAACTGTGACAGTGACCGATGTCGGTTGAAAAACTGATGTCGGTGAGAAAGATGGCCGACGTCGGTTAGATAACCGATGCCGGTGAGAAAAGGTTACCAACGTCGGTGGTAAAATTGATGTCGATGACTGTGTTTTCTAGAAACCCAAAATATTTGAGAGTTTTTGAAAAAAAAGGAAAAAGAACGTCTTCACTAGCTCAAATAAGCAAATAAGAACATAAAAGATGAAGAACACAAGCAGAGCCTAAGCGTTAAATCCCTAGAAATAAATTATTAAGCTCGTGTGGCTTATGCCTTAAAGTGATGTTTGGGGAGGTTGGCTATTAGAAGGGTCCTAAAAGAGGTAGTCTATGGATGGTTTCAGGTTTGTTTAGGCGCTCAAGAGTCTGGGTTAGGTTCCGTACATGGCCTGGTGCTAAGGAGCAAGCTCCCCTCACTTCACAAGCCCAGTGATAAGCTGGTCTCGCTTAGCCAAAATATACTTTCCCTAGAGATTAGACTCTGCCAAAGAACAGAGTGGGATTTCCCCTTGGTGATGAAATCCAAGTAGGATCGCTGGGACAGGTAAGGTATCCACTGGGTGATGAAATCCCAGTCGGGCCTTGTCTCAGGTAAGTTTTGATGTTTGATTTGGTGCAAGTGGTTTGGTTGTGTAACATCAAGTGGACTACGATTAATTCATGATGCGATTTGTTAATTACTAGGTGTGGACTAAGAAATGCAAGAAAGTAGAAAAGAAAATGCAATGTGTTTTAAACCCAAGTCTAAATGTTAGTTCAAATGAAAACAAGTTGAGAAAGGGTTAAAGAATATGACTTTTGACTAGTTTGAAATGCAAGAAAAGAAAGAAAGGTTCCTTTTAATCCTACTTATGATGTCGTTTAGAAGAGAAGAAAGAGGTGAAAAGGGAGAAACTTAATGCACCTATATGAACAGAAAGAAAAGGAACCCAAGGAAGACCCTAAGGTCCCACCGCGAGTGCCAGAATGTTTCTATGCTAGATTCACTTTTCACATTCAAGAAAGGGAAATGAGAAACTAAAGGAAAATGGATGAGGGTTTGTACGTACCCGAGTTGTAGACGTGTGCACCAAAATTCAGATGATAGTAGGAACTCCTCTTTGGTTGTGGAGGATGACACCTGAAAGGGAAAGACACTAAACACAAAAAATGTTAGATGACAAAAGGGTGGACTGCCAAGCAAGAGCTTGGTCCTAAAAGTGCAAAGGCTTCTTAGAGGATGACAGTCCACTGTTAAAAATAGAATGCTGATCAGAAACAGAAAGTGATAAATGATGAAAAATAGAAAGAAAGAACTTAAGGCAAATGCGTACCTATTTAGCAGTAATCTGCTTTGCACAGTCACTAACGTCAGTGGTATTGCCGACGTCGGTAAGTTAAGGTCGTCGATGTCAGTTAGGCTTCTGACATCGATAGGGGAAATGGATGAGGTCGGCTGGGGTGGTAGTCTTAGACAAGGTCTTGTCGGGTTACAAGCTGGTTTTTGGTCTGCAGAATGGACTGTGGTCTCATTTGAGGGTCAGGGAGGTCTATTTAGAGGTCTGAGAGATTGCCTGGAGGTCTGAGGGACTTGTTTTGGGTTTGAGGGACTGGGAATGTTGTCTGGGAAAGTGACTGGTTGGGAACCAGAAGCACAAAGGGGAATGAATGAGAGGCAGGGGTCTGAGAAGGCCTTTTAACCTCTCAAGGGAAGGACAGGGAAGGTCTTGGCAGTGGTTAGCTAAATAGATAGATTAAATAAGAAATGAAATGGAAAACAACACTGTGCTTACCTCTTGCTTGCTGATTGAAGAATGGAAAAACCTATTGTTGGAGCTGTTGAAGGACCTGTAAATGGAGTTGTTGCTTAGAGCTATTCCTGTAAGATCCCTGTAGCTACTAGTGTTGTTGTACGAGGGGGAGGAGAAGAAAATACGAATGCAAAGGCATCAAGAGAGTTCTGTTCATGGGGGGGCAGAGAATGGTTGCAGAAAATGGTTTTGAAGGCTACCGACACTGGTAAAACCACTGACATCGGCCACATAATGATCGACGTCAACGGCTGAAGAATGGGGACAGAGGCTAAAATTAGCCTCTGTCTGTTCTTGCACGCTGCCGGGTCAAGGGGCTGTGGGAAAATGGTCGAGGGAGGCATAAATGGACGCGGGAGGAAGGATAAAGGGGAGATTTGGGCAATAAAGGCTAGGAGAGAGGTGGGGGGATCCAAGGAGGGGATCCAAGGTGGCATGGGTGAGGTGGAAGAGGGCCAAATAAATTAAAATATTTATTTATTTTAATTTAAAAATGGAGGGGACTAGGACAAGTGCTAGGAAATAGACCAAGGGGACCAAGGGGGGAGGACGACCTAGGGGGTAGACACGATTTTGCTGTCTATAATGATTATTAACCATGCTATGATGGGACCTTATCGATTCACTAGATTTTAGATCCTTGAAACATACTTCTTCCAAAGATGTCAGCTACTCTACACCAACCCTATTTGATCTCATCTCTTGTTGGAGTATAGCCTAGTCCTAATTTTATTATGATTTCTCTTCATATTGGTAATGTCATACTACCTTTTCCTAAGCTTGATCATCTATCGACATGATGGGTAGATGAGACATATTGTGAGTTTCATAAGTTTACTAGTCATTAGGCCAAGGATTGTCGTGCACATTAGCAACAAAAAGCCTCAATATTTAATTATACTACAAATAGAAAACCTTCATAGTATAAAACTTATACATGTACTTTTTATTTTCATGGCACACACATGCATTATTCCACTCATTGTTAGTATATTTGATAATACAGTGATGCACTTCATCTAGAGAAGGCACAGTCTACAAAAAAGAGCTCGCCTCCTCCTAAGATACTTATATAATACATACCTAAATATGAGGAAGTTTATTTTATTTGACATCAATGTACCACACATAATATAGATATATTTCGAGTACTACAACAACACTTTCATGATTTTACATAGCCTATGCCCTTACTGGCTTAGCTACATACTCTAGGTCATTTATGGACAAAGGCTCAACCTTATTTGTAGCTTACATATCCTAAAAATTATAATGATATTAGTCATAGTTTGACATAATTTACTTGTATTTAATATCCATTACATGAATTTCCCCATGAGCATCATTAATCTTCGAGCATACCCACTTTATCCATAGAGATAGTGTATCATAAAGTCTTTTCACGACTCTCTACAAAGATTCGTGAAACCTTGATTAAAGTTAGATTATGGTTAAACAAAGATGTATTAGAAGTTATAGATGATATTCTCTATGAAATTTATTAGTACTTATGAACACATCATGGCATTTCATCACATTATTTATCACATTTTCATATTATTTAGATTTGATTTATGAGTACATGTTGATCTTATATTTCACTTATCGCTTAAAATTATTTCATGGATTAATTTCATTTTCATTATTCTTCCCCTATTATTTTTTGGATGATTTATATTTACTTTTGTTACATCATTCATTTGTATCAAATAGTAATTTTTGTGATATGGTTTTAAACCCGCCCCCTTTAATATCATATCTTTGCCTCATGATCAGCTAACAAACATATCTCTTATTATTTCATTTCATATACAGATATATATGATTTTCAATTTTTATTTACTCTTACTTCATACTAAGTACACATATGGTTATTGCTTGTTTATGGGAAATACTAATTATTTATCAAGATGACAAAATCTCTAGGTACTTTATATCCTATAACCAAAGCCTAAAACTTTTTGTTTTTCACTTTTATCACTCATGTTTGGTTATTTTGAATCCATATGGAGGAGGAATAGAAAAAACATAAAAAAATCAAAATCATTTAAATAAAAGGTAATGATTAAAAAAATAAAAATAAAAATAAAAGTCAAAATCACATCGATTCTTATCTTAGCACATCTTTTATTTCTAGTCGAAGCTCAAACTCCATAGTTGTCGTCATAATAGAGTCGATATCCATTATGGTGAGGTATGCCAATAGATTTGGATAGGATGTCTCAAAATTATCTATATCATCTACATTATCATGTAAGTACCCAATATTCATAGTAGACTGATGATTCTATAAAGGGTCTTGAGGAATGGGGAACATGTTGTGGGAAGGTAGGCCCATTTTAATTTCCTTGTAAATATCACCTTCATGAGTTGATACAACTAATACACTTATTTTTCAAAAAAATTGTGTCTACTATGAACAAATATCTTATGATTGTCATCTAACAAATTTTTATCACTTACCTATTTATTTATTATTTCTCATGCCTACTAAGAATTATTACAAATGCCTATGTCATGATTTTTCCAACCCTTTTTTCATTATAACATTCCAAATATTCATCCTTGATGAATATTTATTTTTATTTGATCATACCCCTTTGGTTTCCCTTTTGTGGGTTGTAATGTAAGACCTTGGATAGGACCAGGCCTTCCTCACAATAATTCTCTCATCTTCCATAAGCTCTTACCATAATTATCATTCACCTCATTGGTTTAATCTTTGTGAGTTGTATTGTAATACCTTGGATAGGACCAAGATTTACTCACAATATATCCTCAAACTAATACCATATTTAGTCACAAAATAACTATACTATTTTAAACTAGTGATTAATACAAACCCTACATTTTCTATTTGTCATTTCACTTGCTATTTTATTTTACATATCCTAGATTGTACCTTTCATTACAATTCATTTTCATGTTTTACATTCTTCTTAACATGACTTAGTATGGTTTACATTTCATTACATTTTTTCATGTTTTACACACTTCCCAACAAGATTTAGTGTGTTTTACATTTCATTTCAATTTTTTCCTTTATACATGTTTTACATGCTTCCTAACATGAATTAGTGTGTTATACATTTTCATTTCACTCTTTTTATTTATGTTTTACACACTTCCCAACATGATTTAGTGTGTTCAATTTTTTACATTTTCATGTCTTTCATATGATCTAGTGTATTTTTAATTACATGTTTACATTTTACACTTTTATCATTCTCTTTAACCATGCATTTATTCAAATTTTATCAAAAATAATCAAAATATAACACACATTTTCTCATAGCATATGCAACTAATAAATATGTTCTATAAATAAAATACATTCTCACACACACACACACACACACACACACACACACACACACACACACACACACACACACACACACACACACACACACACACACACACACACACACACACACACACACACACACACACACACACACACACACACACACACACACACACACACACACACACACACACACACACACACACACACAAATGGCTCAAATGTTTGATACAATATGAAAAAATAATATAAGCATAATACAATCTTATCTCTATGGCTATGATCAACCCTATATATCTAGTGGTGGATGGGATAAACTACCCATAGATGTTTGTGACTTCCCTCTCTAAATAGGCTACTGTGGTGACTCAATCTATTTATGTAAGCCCTCTATTTGTCCCTATAAAATGGCCACCTATCCCTATATACATGATAACTCCCTAGGTGTATATAAATGAGTGTCCCACTCCTCGGATAATGTCTACTATGCCTATAACATCCCATTACCCATTCCTAGTGTTAATTCCAACTATGTTGCATCTCCCCATCTTAGTAACTTTTATGCTACCTCACAAACCAATTGAAACCAAATCACATGATCAAATGTGAAAGGTATAAAAGGATCAATCATATTTATAGTATCATGATGTGGGATCACATTATCCAATATATCATGATGATCTACCTATACCATCACTACCCATCTAGGCTCCTCTATAGTAACATTTGTAAAATACAAACCAAATGTACATTAAATCTCATATATATCTCAAAAAAATCTATCCAACATATATATCTACCTATTCATAAAATAAAAAACATCAACTACATAACAAAACAAAATCTACTCATCAACAGGCTCTCCATCTACTCACCCACCAAGTGCCTCCTATGAAACATGGATCCATGAGATGGTAAAACCAAGCTAGAGAACACAATCATGATACATACCATTACAAATATTCTATAGAATAGACCAACTAACTATATGTTATATAAAGGGATCTCCTCTAGCATGTGCCTCTCCCTTAGTTGGTACATCTACCTATGGATATTCCTATACTAATACCTACCTCCACATAGGTTTTCATGGTGGTGGTCATAGTTGTAGATGAAAACCATGATACATCACAACCATAACTACATCTACCTCTCCCTTTGTTACTACCACCTTTCCCTACTACTATCAATGTCATCATCCTCAAGGTCTCAACCATCATAGCCATATCATAGGCACATCCATAGGTTATCATAAGCCTCTACTACATTTATTCTCCCTCACATGTTGTGTCCCAAATATGAGCACTACTATAGGAATTTTGAGGTGAAGTAACCCAAATTGACCTAGTAAATAAGTAATATAGTGTGGCTCTACAAACCATGTATAATGGCCTATAATCCATGCATGACCCTATCCTTAAAAAGTACTTGGGAATGACATCTAAATATCTATAGTACCCACATAAGGCTACCAAATAATATCTCTTCAAATAATCTTATAATGCACTAGGGCATATAACACAACCCATAATACATGTCCTATATCCACTGTAATACACGAGGTAAATTACCATATATCGTATATGGAGATCCTAAAGGTTGATACATTGAAAATCTCTCATATATCCAACTACACAACAAAGTCATAAAAACCATATTAATATGTCCTCATGATAAGATACTATAAAAATCATACACTAACTACACCCAAATCACTCATCCTATATCATACATTATGCCTTACTCAATATAGATTGACACAAGGCAACCACATATAGTGGAACCTTCCCATATAACTTATGACAGATCACACAAGTTATCACAAGACCAATAATAGCCTTTCAGATATCTAGAATAGCTGACACATAAATGTTAAATAATTAAACTCACAAACCACCAAAATGTCTCTTTGAGCTAGTCACCCATATGGTTAAGAATAATATCTTGGCATTTATCTCAAGAGTATCACAAATAATAGGTGTCCCTATAGTATGAGTTCATAACATTACATGGGCATCCTCTAGGGTGATATCCACCTCAATGGTATGTTGATCCACCACCTAGATAAAAGTATTGGTTAACCAATCCCATGTCCCTAATAACATGGCAACAAATTCAACACTTAATGGAATCCATTACATCTGTATAATCCCACCAAAATTGACCATAGTAAATCATGTTACATCAACCACTGTTAATCTCTCTAATAAATTAGGTAACCAAACTATGTCCACCAAATGCTAGAGCCTCCATCATATCTATAAAATATAAAACAAAAAATCATGTATCAGTTCGCTATATCATATCATCATCAATTATATTACTAAAATCAAATAATACATGCATTTAAATCCAACTTAACTACTTTAACAACCTACTTTGGATTTTTTTTTAGCAATTTCAACTATTTTAGTGACATACCTAACTATGTTGACCAAGGATATATTTTATATTGCATCAACCACTTGATACAAAGTTAGCCAGCTAACCCTATTGCATTGGCCACTTGATATGAAGTCATCCAACTAACCCTAATGCATCAACCACTTACTATGAAATCAGCCAGTAAATCAACATAGTTGGCCACCTAAATAACTTACTAGATCAAACAGGACATATATAGTTATCCACCTATACAATATTATATTAGATTAGACAATATATTAGATATTATTTACCAAACAATTCCATCTTTAGCTCATAAATATTCTTCTACAAGATCTTTTTACAAACTATAATAAGTTCTAAAATCCTGATAATGTAGATATTTTTTTTATATTTACCCCATATTTTTACAAAAAATAGAATGTTATCTTATTTTTTAGGTCCACCTAATGGTTCATATATTGGACACCTCTTCCATCTACTTCTCACACATCCCTTATTTCACACCAAGATAAGTGAAGGTATACATTTTTTAATTATTTACTTTGATCTATTTTTTGCTTTCTACTAAAATTTAATAGATTAGTTTTTGTGCATTTTTATATTATTCCTAAGGTAATTATTCCTAACCTTTAATCTTTCATTTGGTACATAGATATTGCATAAATTAATACGTCGAATGTTTTACTCCTTGCTTAGTTTACCTCTACATTGACTTGAGTAGAGTTTTATTTTCTTGTTTTGTGTTATTTGTTGTTAACTATCCCCATTTGTGACACAAGATTTAGTGAGAAATAGATTAGATCTATTTTATGTATTGTAGTCCTAGATAGGGTTATTTCATCAAATCATTTGCCTAGAGGCTTTGGAACCATCTCATTTGGCGTTGTGTAGTAAGAAATCCCTTAGATATTTTTAGTGGATCCGAATTAGTCTTATCTCGATATAAATAGGTATGCAATGATTTGTTGGTAAGATTACCTTCTCCAAGCTTGGAATTCACTAAGTAGGACAAGTTTAAAATCCATCCTAATTCTTTACATACATGATATGCCACCGTTTTATTTACAAATACTCACCACTTTTGTACATTGATTGCATGATGATAATACCTATATTCTTTAAGTCTACATGAAATGCCTTTTGTCTTGTTGAGAAATTGATTTTAATTTTTTTTTCCTTCAATTTTGCATTTCATTTGATTCCTTGTTATTAATTATTTTCCTTGCATGCCATTCCTAGACTAAATTGATTTATGATGCTTTCTTAGATTCCTCTCATAAACTTGTCTAAAATTTGCCATTTATTTTCGTATGTGAAATTATCACTTTTCATGTACTCTTTCCTTTAGTGATTCTGTCATGTCACACTTGAAGTCTTTTAACTTTTATCTAATACTTTCCATGCTATGAAATTGAAATTTAAAAAAAAATATAAAAAACTAAAGCTTAATCTATGTGTGCCATCTATCAATTATTTATCATTCTATTGGTATTGATATCAATTATAGGTAAGGCTTGATTATAATTCCATTTATGCCATCTAGAAGATTTTTTCATTATAAATCATGCAACACAATGATGCCTTATCCCATCATATGATGGTTTATACATAGTACTTTCAATGAAAAATGTAGTTCTTTAGAGTGCACTTTGGACCTTATTTCATATAATAAGATCATTTGTTTTGGTTGAAACTTGTTAGATTTAAAATTGTGATTATGCCATGCCTTTTGACTACATTTAGACACTTACTATTTCCAATTTTATACTTATTATTTCTCCTTGATGTGAGTCAATTTTAGAAATCAATAAAATAAATATTATTTATCCCTAAGTCATGTGATCATTAAAATTCATATGATAGGTACTAGATATTCTATTGGTTTGATAGTTTCCATTCCGTAGACCAATTGGAATGAATTGTAACATATTGCATAATTTTAGTTGGTTTTATATTTTCACAATATCATTAGGATGTGATCTTCCTAGTCATCTCTTTGGACATTGAAAACATTTGTGAATATTTTCTCTAGTACCTTCCTAGATAATTCTTCTTGGCCATTTGATTAAGGATGATAGGCAGTGCTTTCCTAGTGTGATGTTATGAATTTATCTATGGAGTTTGGATGGTATTATTCAAGAAGTGTGTTCCCTTGACACTAAATATATTTTGAGGGCACATTGACATTGTGATGATATTTTTATAGAGGAATTCACATCTTTCACACTAGAACTAGGATTTGTAGCTGCCTTAACCTACTAGGCGAATTAGCCTGTCATAGATATGATGTATCTATAATTGGATCACTTAGATGTTGGAGCAATAGGCCATAAAAATTTGATACCCCATTATTCAAATGGTTTCATAGTAATAATTGGAGTTAGAAGCATCTCATCTCTTTGATTCAATTTACTGATGCATGAGTAAACATCATAATGCTTTATAATCTAGTGTGCATATTGAAAACTTGTATACCATTAAAACATACTCTAAAATATATTTTTCATAGTTTATTTTCCTATGATGTGACCTCACACTACCCTTGATGGGATTTATCTATTATATGTTCTTGTTTATGATCTAAATCCACTTTTCAAAGGATATAATATTTACCCATTTTTAAATAAATACATTAATAATAATGTAGGGAAAGGTCCTTGAAACTAGATAAATTTTGTCTCACTTTTTGTAATTCTCAAGGAATGCACCATAATATAAAAAGTTTGATATTTCTTCCAATTGCTTCAAAATCACACTGAACCTGAATAGATGTGTGTTTGGAGAATCATTTTATAACTCCTTAGGCTAATCACCTATTGTATAAAATATAGTATTAAACACTTGGAAATGTCAATCTTAACCTAAATCCACCTTACATGACTTCTGTATACACATATGGCTCTTGCACACCCTCATCCTCTTTCCACATGATTTTTATGGGTCTAAGCTTCTTGATTTACTGGTAGTCACCTATAATAATTCCATACTATGTACCTAACATGTTCATTATCATACTCAGTTTGTCTCTTGATCATTAGATAATAATTATTATATTTTATATAAGTCTGATAGACTCATACACCTAAAAATTTTTATAGATGTTTAATTTTTATAGACTCATCATTTCACCAAGAAATGATAAATTTTCACATTCAAATAATATTTAAGGGTTGGCATGTAAATTTCACATGTTAATAGTATGATAAAGTACTAAAAGAATCTCATATAACTACACAATAGGTTTAATAATATTTCATTATCTAGAATCATCTATCACTATCTAGCACTCCTAAAAGATACATATATACACATGAACATTCAAAGAAACTATACTAAAATTTATAATTCAAAAATTAGTCATAAAGAGTAGGCCCTAGATAAGTTTGAAGCACCTAAATCAAGCCAATTTTTACATTTTTGAAGTTTCAAAAGTTATAATATAGGTTGCATTCATTAAAGTAGCACCATCACACACATACACTTGATAGGGGAACTAAATACAGTTTGACTTCCCTCTTCAAAGAATTAGATATATAGGAAATTCTTAGACATTCATTAAGGAGTGGTTTAGGTCAAATAAATTCACCTATTTACTATTGTATAGGCCTAAATATAGTGTTTAAAGTGGAACTAGGGTTTCAATAAAAGAATACATGTTTTTGGATACTATACACACAACTAACTCTTGATATTACACACAAAGATAAATTACAAGAATACACAATGGCCTATGCCAAAAAAAGAGGCACAATTTATTTATAAACATATGATCAAAGTTAGACATGATCATTTGTTACATGTGTTCACAGATTACCATATTTGTTTTAGCTATAATAAGCACTCAGTTTCGGATTTGAGCTATTCACTTTCTACTTTAAACCCTCCAACCACCTACATTCAGCCTTAAACCTACACAAAATAGTAATGTTATAACTATATAAATCTCTTAGTTAATTTATATTTATAGAAAGCACAATTGTGTGATCATATTCTTCATTTTACATTTAGATGCATGTGTTATTGTTATACTTTATACAATCTAAATTAATCCTTAGTTTTATCTTGTTTAGTTTCACTTAATAAAAAATAAGGTAAAACATATTGGTTAACCCACATTTTTTCTAAAACTTATACAAGTTATATGTTTCCTATAGGGTTTCATCCTTCATGCTAATGTTTCATATTTTTATATTTAAATATGATTTTCAAATCTGATTTATGATTTTTCCTCATACATAAATTACACATGGCTATGGTGGATGTACATAGAATGTATTTTTTAACTCAATACATGATTGTCAACATTATATTTTTTCCTAAAAGATGAAATATATTTAAAAACTATATAATTAAATGGATTAAATTCATATGCAAATCTAACACTGAACATAATTATAAAAATATATAGCTTGTGTTTATAATTCATAGTGTTTAAATATTCAATCTGAGTTGATTTTGATTACTAATATATGTCAAAGGGAATGTATGAGTCATTTTAAAAAACCCCTATATCTCAACACAATAATAGCTAACATTTCACTCCCATTATTCTCACTAGGCTTAAATTAAATTCCATGGTACATGTTGTTACAATATGAAAGGGTAGGGCAACCTATCATATAGTAAAAAGTAGAGGTCATATGAATGTTCCTTCTCACCCCCCTCCACCTCCCATGATGCTGACCAATCAAACCAAAGGGTATGATATCATTGAGAAAATTAAGAATATACTAACTAAAATTTATATGTTATAATTGTTACATAAAACACCCATTTATAAGGATATTATTTATGCAATGTTGTGTGATATAACTTTACCAAGTGATGCAACCAACATAAATTTACTATATCATTAACACATTATGATGGAAAGATGAAATTATCTCTTTTTATAAAGAATAATTAACTCATACACATATTATTGATCAACATATTCTACTATATATTCAAGTGTGTGTTCTAAATAAAGCAGTAGAATAGGTCTTAGTGGATAACCAATCAAGACTAAATATTTGTAATATTTATTTTCTAAATTTATTGGGTATAGAGGCAAATGATATCACTTCTTTAGATATGAACATTTTTTATTTGATAACATACCTTAGAAAGTATTGAGTAAAATCACATTAAATATAACTTTAGGTCCTAGAAAATTAGCTATTGTATGCTAGGTTATGCCCAATGACCTTAACTATAATATTCAATTGGGAAAACCATGGATTCATGAGATGAATTTAATAATTTATAACTTACATGCATGTATCATATATATATATATATATATATATATATATATATATATATATATATATATATATATATATATATATATATATATATCATAAACCTTTCAAAAATTGTGAAATGACTCAACCCATAAATCATACCTACCTCGTATGTAACAACTCTCTTAGGAGTATGGAAATTATACTCAACATAATGATATATCAACACTTTTATCTATTTCACCTACCCTTCCATCACCAAAAACAAATTTAAAAAAATAGTTTTGGTCTAAAATATTTTTAAAATATGAGATATTAAGGATACATATTGGGACAACATGTACAAAGAATCATTGAGCCCATTACTTCATCTATTTGTAAAGGACAACAATACATTAGGTACACAGATGATTCAACACCCAATAAGGAAATTAAAACTAAGAGAGTTGTTATCTATACACATTTTTCTAAATTGAGACCTGAGCAGGTGTAAGAAGTTAATAATATACCAACACTAAAACTAGTATATCCTAATATCATTGAAGATAAGATTTCACCAAAAATTTGGACATTAGATGAATTATATAATGATGAGTTTCTTTTGTAATACTTGGGGGCATATGAGGATTGCCCTGCCTTATATCCTAAGAATAATTTTTCTCATACAAAAAAATTCCCATGCATATTTGAAGAAAGTGAATATCCTAATATTGATTTCTAAATATATATCCCAAATACAATTCCTACTACAACATAGGTGGAAGATAAGTCAACTTTGATCAATGAATAAATAATTGAGCTTAATTATAGAATAAATAGAGATTCTTGATTAGTACTCCTTGATACCATGATTAAGGATGATGAAGGTAAAGATCTTATAAAAAAATTACACGACCATCCAATTTATTTGATTGGGCTTACTCATATATTCTATGAATTTACCCCACATTTGGAATGCATAATATAGTACCATACATAGATGCAAATCTACTTAGACATTAAAAAATAAATGCATAAAAAATTATCTTTGTTGGTTAAAGATTAAATTTAGATATTTTGGGGTATAAGGTTAATTCAATCTATTTACTAGCTTGAATGGGTTTATAATATAGTTATAATTACAAAACCTAAGGGAAATATTTGATGTTGTAAAAACTATTATGATTTAAATAAGGCTTGCCCCAAAGATAATTTCCCAACACCAAATATTTATATGATTATAAACTCTACAACTAGTTATAAGATGTTTTTAATGGATGGATACAATCAAATAAAGATTTATCTTGAAGATCAAGAAAAAACATCATTTACCATAGCACGGGGGACATTTTATTCTATGGTCATGGCCTTTAGATTGAAGAATGGAAAGGCCACTTACCATAGAGCTATGGCACACATATTTCATGATTATATTTGTCATGACACTGATTTTGTCATATTTGTTTCTTTATATGCCATTGTTTGATTTATCAATTAGATTTTGTTATCATGGTTAATGGTTTATTATTGTTGAGATGTTGTGATGTTGATCATGATTTGTATTAGAAATTTATACTATCTTATTGGTACTTAAATTTAGTTCATTATAGAATTTATTATATTTGATAAATTCAGTTAGAATTACTTTATTATATTTGATATTGATATCCCATTCAAATATTGCTGATGTACTATTTCAATGATTGTAGGAATAGGGAAAAATGAGTTAGGTTGGTTATGGACTTAGATATTAGTGGATATGAGTGTAATGATGAGATTATGTGATCATTTCATGAGATAAGTTGATTATGAGCTAGTCTTGTTGTGTTGACTTGACTTTTTAATTCTTATTTCACTTTATGAGTAAGTCATTTTATGTTAAGTTTGTGATTGTGTAATCTTGATTGTGCTAGTCAAGTTATCTCTTTTGTATTATCCACACTCCATTCTTGGATTAGTCACATTATTATTGTATTTACCTTATTAGATGTCTACATCTATTTTATTTGATTTATTACTTTTTTTTAGGGTTATTCATTTAATGAAGTGTTTTAGTTGGCTTACTTTGTGTTCATTTTTATTATATTTGACTAAGGGTCTTTGACCATGAAAAAGGGACCATGACTAGGTCATGGGGTGATCACTAATTGATCATTATGTTTTTTAATCAATAGTTTTTGACCCCATTAGAAATTAGGTGATTATTACCCAATACCCAAGGTCATTCCATCAACTAGCTTCATGGAATTGTTATGTACCATTCTTGTTATTGTGGTGATCATTTCAATCAAACCCTAAATGCATGATGTCGCATTTTTTCTATGAGGAACCATAGAGTTAGGGTTATCAATTTTGGTTTGTGAGTTAATGGTTATTGCTATAGTTTCATTTTATTTAGATAATTATAGTCATGGAAAAAATGGATCTTATTTTATCAACCACATTCAAAAAAATTGGTGGCAAGAATGTAATTTTTGGTGGTTTTCATAGGGATAGATAAGGGATTTATGAGAGGGGAAAGAGAAAAGGAAAATGGCTGAAAAATATAAGGAGGTCACGAATATTTGCATTTTACTATGTGGTCAAATATCAAGTAAGTTGGTTGTGTTGTTTATGGAACTATGTTCAAAAACTTTAGGTGTTGCCATTGCACTATAGGTGTAATAGGAAGTTGTTATAATTCCTATTAAACTACATTGATTTTTATGAAGACATTGGAAACATGGATAATATTTTGGATAGTTATGCAAACCTCTGTTTGATTTTACTACTTTTTGGCTTTAAATAGAATGTCTATTTTTAGTTATTTTGTGCTTGTTAGGTTAGTGTGAAGTTAAAATGGGTTTTTAGTGTATATTTTAAAAATGTTGTTATGGCTTTGTTTTAATCTATGATCATGTTTTGATGGTTGATTGTTGCATATATGTTTGATTGAATATGTTGGGGTTTTTAAATCCTTAGATGGGATTTGTGGAATCATCATGAAAAATTTTATTTCCTTTTAGAATTAAAACCCTAAAAGGGTGAAACAAGTTTTCTTGAGTCATTCTAATCTATATGTATGTATTTAGATTTTATTGCCAAGAATGTTGGTTAATTTGTGATTATTATGGCATTATGAGATTTGTGTTGATTGGTTTATCTTTTACCCTATTTGGGAAAATACGAAACATTGGTTTCATTTTTTGGCCTTTTGGAACTTGTAGATATTGGTTAAACTTAGTTGTAATTGGTTTATGGTGATTTCAAATATTTTTCTTGTAGCTATTATAAGAAGGTTTTGTGCACTTCATTTTTGGTAAAACTTTTATGTTAACTATAGTTGTACATTTACTTGAAGCTTGAATGTTAAAAGATATGTTATTTGAATGGAAAAATTGTGATTTAGTGTTAATCTATGAGGTTTTTAGTTGGCCTATTTATGAACTCAAATTTGGGTTGATTAGTTGTGATGAGGAAAGGATTTTTTTTATGACTATCCTTGGATTGAGTTGAATATCTATGCAATTTGATTAAGATTGTAAATTTATATGTGAACTTTAGAATTCATTTTTGATATTTGAATGACCTATGTTTTCCTTTGGTCTATTCTTAACTGGTTGGTAGTTGAAGATAAAGGTAAATATGGTTTGTTTTTTATGCAATTAACCTTGATACTTGTATAATAGTATCTAGATTAAGGATAATGAATCAACCAATTAATTACTATTTCATGGAGATCAATCTAATTCAATTCACAAGTTAGAAAAATACATTAAATTTGATCATGGATACTTTTCTCTTCAATGGGAATTATTTATAATTTTTTTTTAATTATTTTCCACTCTTTTGGAGTCTTTATGAGTTATAATTATTTTAGTGGCTCATAATATTAGATCACTATATTACCCATCTATTTTATCCCTATTGTCGAACCCTACATCCGACTGATAGATGGGGTGGTCTAGGGACACTAATGGGGGGCTCATAGGGCTGGAAGGGTGGTTGTGTTCTTCTCTATTATAACATGTGGATGTTACTTTAAAAACCTCAATGGTTATGTGTGTTATAAGTTACTTGTAGTTATAATGTTGTCATTGTCTTATCATTGTATTTATGCATGATGTATATATGATGTGTATTTTTTCATTGGGTTTTCTATTGTAACTAGTTTATGGTTTATTGGAATACATTTAAAGTGTTAAAGCTAACATAGCTCATTACTTTAATGATTATTTTGATTAAGGTATTATTGTTTAATGTATGCCTTTAAGTTGAAAAAAGTCATTCTAAATGTATATAAAAGCATGTTAGATGCTTTGGATCTTTTGAATTACTAATGTTGATTAGATGTTGAGCTTAAATTATATGCTATCAAAGTATTGTAGTTGTTGTAACAAGTTGTTAAGTGAACTTTCTACTAAGATATTATATTTGAATTATTTGAGTTAAGATTTGAAATGATGGGTTATCATAGACCTTTATTCATGATTGAAAAGAAGGATGTTATTGTTTACTATCCAGATGATATGTTCTTAAGTTGATTAAATTATTTTTAGATGCATAACAAATCATGTTTTATGTTCAATCAATTTCAAGTATTGGCAAGGCTTAGATGTTGAAAACTAATACCTTCATGGAAATCATTATGATGTGATTGTAGCATGATTTATAGATAAACATAAGTTATTTTAGTTCTTTGTTTCATAAAGTGATTAAATGTGGACTTGAGAAAGTAACAATGGAGGTTATTATTGAGATCAATTAGCTTTCTATACATTAAAATTATTGTTTGTTGTACATTGTGTCTTAATTTTAGTGAGTTCTATTTGAACTTTACATAATGACATATTATTTAGGAATGTCTTAAATTGGATCTTGTTTTATATAAAGCATTAAGGGATAAAATTATTCTTTGAAGTCTTATTATCATAATTGGTTTTGATAACTAACCTCTTTATTATGTATCTTGTCTAATTTATGTTTTAAGTGTATAAGTTGATCTATTGACTAAAAGCATAATCGGGAAGGTTTCATATTATGTCCTTAATGGCAATAAGGAACTCTTTCTATCAATTATTCTCTTGAAAGGAAATCTAATACCAAATAACAATTTAATTATTGAAAATTATTTAAAACCTATTATATTAGTTTTTTTAATTTATCTAATGCATAGATAAGTAAAGGATTTTTTGGGTTTAAGACTATTATCTGCTAGGAAGATTAAGTTCATAACTATAAGTTAGGTAGACTATGCCTTGGATTTTTTTTAGATGTTTTTTTTAAGAATAAAATTAAGAGCATTGCAAGTCTATGTGGAACTTGAAAAGGTGATCTCATGTAATTGTCTAATAATCATTCTTGTTGAAACATAAATTTATTATCTAGTTTCTTTTATATTCTTTCAATTAAGAATCTTATGCTAGTTGTATAACTTGTAATTTGATCTATTAATGGTCATATGAGAAGTGGGTATAAATATATAGCAAATAACTACTATTTTTACCCATAGGAAGGTCAAGATTGAAATCCACTATTATCTCTTTAATTGGCCATAGATTAGTTTGATTTGAATAACAAACCTTGATTCAAATTGATGTGACAATCACTTATGTGATAATGCTCATATATGCCAAGTATCATTGGTGCAACTTTAACTTTATATTGGATTACTTTATTAAATATGTACATGACCATGAAAAAAGAGGCTATGGGTGTTGTGATCCTAGTTATAAGTCATGAAATGACTTAAGTAGGTAGCATTCATTGCTAAAATAGCTTCTTAATAATTCATAGTTTTGGTAATCATTGAATTGTTGAGCATTGTATTGATTTTGGAAATGTTATGAAGTTATCTTTGTTATTGTTACTTATATTTAATGAAATAATTGAACTAGTAAGCTTAATACGATGATTATTTTATTGATAATCAAATCATTTCTACATCATTTATGTTTCTTCTTGTAGTTATTTGTTCAATAACCTTGTTAAAGGCTAACTAGTTAAATTATTTGAGATGTAGACTAGTTTACGTCAAGTTCAAGCATTTAGGTATGGATAAGGGTCTTTAAAGTGTCTTATCAATAATATCAAAAGAAGATATCCATATTATTGTTTATGAGCATAAAATAAGTACGTTGATACACCCCAATCCAAATACTTGAATTACAATTAGCTTCTTAATGAAATATTTTAAGAATTTTTATCCATAGTCAAGTACATGGGTTTGTCCTAGAACAATTATAGACCATATCATGTTCATGCAAGTTATGAGATTATTAATTTATTGATAAATTATTAATTTATGACTAATTTACCATAGAGATATAATAAATCTCAGTGTTAAAAAAAAATTGGGTTGTAACAATATTCATATAACTATGGTAGACTATGTGGATAAATTAAAAAATATAGACATTGACAAGATCATGCTATAAATTATGGTAGATATTTGAATGTTTGAAAGAATTCAATGTGTACTTAAATCCAAAGAAATGTGTATTTTAAGTATCTTTAGGAAAATTATTGGGTTATATAATATCTCAAAAAGGCATAAAAGTATACCCAAATAAGGTAAAATCTATTGTAGATATGTCATAACTAAAAGATTTGAAATAATTACTATGCTTATAGGGAAGGATTTAGGCAATAAAATATTTTGTGTCTTGTCTAGCGATTAAGATGCAACCTTTCATGTATTTCATAAATAACAATACAATGTTTGAATGGGATATAATTTGTTAATTTTTTTGATGCAATAAATGAAAACTTAATTAAGACACCTATTATGATGCCTCCAATAATAGATAAGCCTTTAATATTATATGTTTCTACTATGGATCATGCCCTAGGGCACTTATTAGGACAATACGATGATCGAAAAAATTCATAAATAATTAAGTGACATAAGTTCCCTAGGGCATGATCTGTAGTAGAAACATATAATATTAAAGGCTTATCTATATTGGAGGCATCATAATAGGTGTCTTAATTAAGTGATCATTGTATTGTCCTAATAAGCGCCCTAAGGCATGATCCATAGTAGAAACATATAATATTAAAGGCTTATCTATTATTGGAGGCATCATAATAGGTGTCTTAATTAAGTTTTCATTTATTGCATCAAAAAAATTGACAAATTATATCCCATTCAAACATTGTATAATTTGTCAAATAACAATACAATGTTTGAATGGGATATAATTTGTCAATTTTTTTGATGCAATAAATGAAAACTTAATTAAGACACCTATTATAATGCCTCAAATAATACATAATCCTTTAATATTATATGTTTCTACTATGGATCATGCCCTAGGGCACTTATTAGGACAATACGATGATCACTTAATTAAGACACCTATTATGATGCCTCAAATAATAGATAAGCCTTTAATATTATATGTTTCTACTATGGATCATGCCCTAGGGTGCTTATTAGGACAATACGATGATCATTCATACACTATTAGACTATAAGAAAAAATTTAATGCTATGTAGAAGCTATGCATAGCTCTCATTTTCATGACACAATAAATTCAGCACTATATGCTCAAAAATGAGACACATGTCATCATGAAGGTGGATCTGATTAAGTTTATCATGTCAAAACCACATTTGTTAGGACATATAGATAAATGGGTAATGTTAATTATGGAATTTGATTTAAAAATTAAATCTGAAAAATCTATCAAAGGACGGGTCATTATAGATCAATTAGTTACAACAACATTAGTTGACATATTACTAATCAACAAATGTTTTCATGATGATATTGCCACATATCATATTGATTCTGATACTTGGACCATTTACTTCGATATATATAAATGTGCCTTAGATGTTGAAGCTAGTATAGTTTTCATTAATCCTCAAGGGCATCCTATACCATTTTCACACTGCTCAGGGTTTTCATTTATAAATAATATAGCATAATTTGAGGCATTGATACTCAGATTGTGTACTTAATGCACATTGTAAATAAAACTTATTCAAGTATATTGGGATTCTTAACTTATCATTAATCAAGTCTTAAATATTTATTAAAAAAATAATAAAATTTGATCCCATATAAGTAAATGGTAGAACATTTAAGGACATACTTTGATATATTTTCAATTGAAAGCACACCTCACAAATAAAATCAACATGTCTATGCCATAGTGCAAATTATATGATTCATATTGATACCAATGATGATCATGCAACTTTTACTATACAAAATCTGTAACACTCATTAGTTACTACAAATATGTGTATATGTTTTAGAAGTACATGCATTAAATCATAACATAATTAAATAAGAATGGTATAGTGATATCTATAATTTATTATATAAGGTTTTTATTTTGTAAAATGACACCCAAAATGATAAACACAAATTTCAACATGAAACAATGCATTATGTTATAATTGGTGGGGAACTCAATACTTATTTGATAGATGGTTACTTTGATGCCTTAGTTGTGATGACGCTAAGATAGCTTTACTTAAGGTACATCATATGGAATGTGGGGTGAATTTTAGTGGAAATTAAATGTATTATAAGATTTTGAGACAAGGTTAATATTGGCCTACGATGGAACAATAATGTCAAGAACATGAAAAATTATGTTTGTAATGTCAAAAACATAATAATTTGAATCATGCATTTTCATGAGAATTACAACCTATTATTTCAATATGGACATTTTCCCTTTGGGGATTTGACTTGTTTGGAAAGATAAATCCAAAATCATTGGAGGGTCATAAGTTCATTATTATAGCTACAAAGTATTTTTTTTAATGGGTGGAGGCCATAACACTAAAAATGAATAAATGGTAAGACATATGTAAGTTATTAATGATAAACATCATTTTGTCATTTAGTCTCCCATAATATATTGTAATAGATAATAAATCATATTTAAAAAATAAGATAGTTAGGACATTTTATGTTAAATACAAGATTCATCACACCTTATCTACTCCTTATCATCCACAAGGAAATGGAAAAAGTATAAGTAGCAAATAAAATAATTACTATAATATTTAAAAATTAGTTTCCAAACATGGTGAGGATGGGCATTATTAGATTATTTATGTTTTATGGGTATATCGCACTAGTGTTTTCACATCTAAAAATGCTACACCTTATTCTCTTATTTATGGAACAAAATTAATATTGCCATTAAATCTAGAGACAACATCTTTTTGGGGTTTCCTTAAAAGACATTATCAAGGATGATGAATATGATTAAAAAATGGCTACATAAGCTAGAAAAGTTAAATGACTAACACATACAGGCTATTGAAGATCTTAGAGTTTATCAAGATCACATAAAAAGAGTATATAGAAAGAAGGTTAAAAATCATTAATTTCAATTTGATAATTTGGTACTTAAATAAAATCAAAAGAATAATAATGTAGATAAGGAGAACAAATGAAATTTCAAACCCAACTAGTTGGGGCCATTTATGGATATAGAAAAAGTGGGTACAAGAGCTTATCATTTAGCTATAATTTAGGGGAAACCCATGAGTAACCCTATGAACATCATGTAATTGCATCGGTATTATGCACATGCACAGTCACGCGCGCGTGCGCACACACACACACACACATGTATATATATATATATATATATATATATATATATATATATATATATATATGTATATATATATATATACATATATATATACATATATATATATATATATATACATACATACATACATACATATATATATATACATATATATATATATATATATACACACATATATACATATATATATGTATGTATGTATATATATATATGTATGTATGTGTATATATATATGTATATATATACATATATATATGTATATATATATACATATATATATGTATATATGTATATATATACATATATATATGTGTATATATATATACATATATATATGTATATATATATACATATATACATATATATATATACATATATATATATGTATATATATATATATATATTCCAAAAAAAAAAAATTAGGACGTAAGCATGACATGTTTTCTAGTCTACATTGGTTCATTTATGTTATTTTTCACATATTTGTTAGATTACATGTCATTTTTCATGCACACATGTATTTATTGGTATATATGAGTGAGATGCAGGGCATAAAAATTTCACATGATATATGGATGCAAATGTGTAAGACATTTCTATACCCAAGGGACATGCCAATGATATGTCCATCTCATTCCATAAGTTACAATGTTATAAGGTATATAATTATATGAAATTTTCACATATAATTTTGACCTACATGGATTTCTTACACATGTCTTACTCTTGATTATATTATTTATATTGCTACCTTTTATGGGCATGCTAGTTTTCTATACTATGACATTGACATAAATTGATGATGTGGACTAGTTTAACTTATTAAGTGTGTCATTATTATTATTTAATTTTATATATGTTAATAATTAATTACACTTATTTATCTCTTACTTTAGTGTATAACATTGTTTGATTAACTATATCATTTTATAGCTATTTCTTTGGACCCTTGACTTTTACTATAGATTTTGTTGAATTGAGTATATCATTGTATGAATTTTTATTTAGGTCCTTAAATTTCATTATTATGTTTGTTTGATTGAGTGTATAATTATATTCTTATTTATTTGGTCCATTTCCTTTTCTTATTTCTTTTGTTTGATTGAGTATATCATTGCATGCCTCTTTATTTAGGTCCTTTGCCTTTTCTTATTGATATTGTTTGATTGAGTGCATCATTGTATGACTCTTTCTTTAGGCCCTTGCCTTATTTTTACTAATTTCTATTTAATTGAGTTTTCATTTAATAACTCTTTCTTTGGGCCCTTGTGTTTTTGTGTGAAATTTTATTTTACATTGTGTGTGGTGATTGCATTATGTTACATTGAGTGTTATTTCATGTGTTTTATTGTGTATGTCATGGACATGAAATTATGTGCATATGAGTGTATAATCATAGATTGTCTATTTATTTTGTGATGCCATGATCCATATCATAAACCTTCTTATTTTTATGTGGTGCCAAGATCAATATCATGCACCTTTCCTACATAGTTCATTATCCAGTGCTTGTATTAGTGATGGTTACCACTACATTCCTAATTAATATATATTTATTGAATTGAAACTTATATTCCTTACACTACATGTTTCATATATGTTTTAATCACATAGTCATTACTATGATAACATATTATCCACATGTTAGCACATGCTAATAAATTATTATACTTTTTTACATAAAATGATGTGGTTAAATTTTTTATTTTGAGATGAGTATTTCAAAAGATACATCCCTCACCTAAAAATAAGTGAATATTAATGGGATTATCATATATATTTAAGCCTCCATCCAGATAAAATTTAGTTTTTGGACCAAAACACATGATTCAGAGAGTTCAGATTGGTAGAGATTATTAGTTTGGATTAAATAAGGGACAAATGTTTATAGAGTAGAAAATTATTGTTGTCATATGCAATGCACATGTACACATTTTAAAATAAAATATGTTACAAATTTTCATATTTTTAATATTTAAGACAAAATGAGATATATATGTATAAAATTATATATCATTTTGGTATTGATTTGATAAAATTATGGGGAATGAACATTCTTCGTGCACATGAATTAGTATAGTTTTATATTTAAGAGCATGTAATTGATTTTATCTAAGGTTACATATTTAATTTATAATTATGTATATAAAAAATTATTTACAATCCTAACATAGGCTCCACATTTCATCTTGAGGTTCAAGATTAGTTAAATTAGTAATGGGGTTGAGATTCAATGTTGTTCAACATCCTAACACTAATATATAGGGTTGAGGAATTTAATTTTCCAACCCATGGCCCTTAATTAAATTATTTATTTTGTAATGATACCCTTAAATTCTATAAATGCTTCAACAAGAATCTTATTTATCCAAATGCTTCATTAGGAAGCATAGTCTTCAATGCTTTAGCAAGAAGCGTCATCTCTAAGAACATCATAGGGGGAAACACCATTCACCCATTTACATGTGCAATACTTATTTACTCTTTAAATTTCAATTCATTTTAGATTTAATTTTAATATATGGGCGTTGATTTATGCATTTTCATTATAGTTTTATTTGAGTAAATTACATGTTCAAATCCTTCTCCCTAAAAAAGTGTGTTGTACACACTTAGATATATCTCTTTATCCTTTTAATCTAGAATTTAATTTCATTTCAATACTAGAACAAAAGGGGGAATTATTAAACACTAAAATATGGTATTAGACATTTGGAAATTTTATTATTGATTTACATTCACCTTACATGAATTGTAATTATACATATGACACTTTCACACCCTCATCCTCTATCTACATGCTTTCTATGGGTCTAAAATTTCTAATTATATATCAGTCACCTATAGGAATTACATAGTATGTGTATAACCTATTTATTATCATACTCAAACTATATATATATATATATATATATATATATATATATCATCATATCAATATTTTTATATTTTATACAAGTCTAACAAAATCAGATGCTTGTAAAATTATATAGGTGTCTAACTATGATAGACTTGTCCCCACTAAGAAATGATCATTTTTCAAATTCAAATCATTTAGGGGTTAACCTTTATGATTCATATGTTGGTGATGTGAGAAAGTAACCAAATAGTCCCATATAAATATAAAATATCTCTATCCTATTTCATTATCTAACATCATCTATCATTATTTATCACTCTTCAAAGATACATATATACACTTATGGACATTCAAAGGCACTGCCCTAAACTTTTGAATTCAATAATTAGTTACAAGGAGCAAGTCCTATCCAAGTTTGAAGAAAATCAATTAAGCCAAATTTTATCATTTTCAAGTGTTGAAATATATATCAGAGTTTCCATTCATTAAATTATCACCATTGCATGCATATACCCAACAAGGATAAATACATGCAGTTTAAATTCCTTCTTGGAAGTATTAGATACATAGGAACAACTCAACCATTCATTAGAGAGTGGTTAAAGTTATCTCAACCCACAAATTTATAATTTATATTCATATAAATGGTGTTGAAAGTGTAAATTATAATTCCCAAAATTTTAAATCAAGAAACTCAAACAAAACCCATAAAAACACTATCAATGTTTTTTTTGTGTAACATTATCTTTGCACAAGTGAACACTCCAATAAATAACCCATCCATGTACATGAACACTAAGATTAAATATATATTATAAATAATGCATAAAAAAAAATAAACATTAATTGATGTAATCATAATCAATTTACATCACCTATTACATCGTTACTCACATTTAACTTAGAATGCAAGATTTATCAAAACGTTCGACAAGTTCACTGTAACAAACTGTGTCGACCTGAATAGATCCAATTTAAAGAAATAAAACTAAATTAAGTCCTTAAATTTATTTATTTTAATTTTATACTAATTATATATTTACTTAATCTCACCTATAATGGTGAGAAACATAATCCACTTATGAATCATTAACAAGGAGGCACTACATCTATGACCTTAAGAGCAATAACACTGAGAGGGAATCAAACTCTTACTGCACTCAAAAATTTTCATAGCCATATTATCACCCATAATTAAATTAAATCAAGTTAATCATTCATGTTGAGGTGGAAAACTCAATCCCAAAGAATATAGACTTGGCTAGTTCCCTACTCCCAAGACACTCAACTAAGTGGGTTGTGTACCTACACTAGTCTAGGGTCTAAGTAGGATTTCTAGAAAACCTATGGGGTAGAGCTCATAGGATACCTAGGAGCCATATAAATCTCCTTAAAATAATAAATTCCATTTTATAAATTTGTAAATTCATATAATAAATATGACAGGCTTAGCTCTTATTAATCCTTTTTAACTTTTAATTAATCCTTATTAATAAATAAAGAGGGAAATATAATTCAAAACCTTTATAATCATGAAA
This sequence comes from Torreya grandis, assembly GCA_037957365.1. Classification (NCBI taxonomy): domain Eukaryota; kingdom Viridiplantae; phylum Streptophyta; class Pinopsida; order Cupressales; family Taxaceae; genus Torreya; species Torreya grandis. The sequence continues at coordinate 45,617 of JARHVA010006369.1, read as the reverse complement.
GGGTATTGGAAATCATCTCAATTTGAAAGGGAAAATTATCCCTCACATTTGGTTTCTAGAAAAAGAGAGAGGTTTTTAGATAGTGTACACACAACTAGATCTAGATATCACATACAGATGAATTAAATATAGGAACAACAGTCTGTGCTAAAACATAAAGGTAAAATATACATAGATGAATCTAGTAGAGAATATATGCTATAATTTGGTGTAATAATCCATATAATTATGAAATTTTCATAGTATTTATATAAACCCAATTCCTAATCTAAACAACTCAATCTAAGTTCAGCCCTTCAACCACCAACATTTAGACTCAAACTTGTAAAAATAGAAAAAATGTTAAGTATATAAATCCCTTAGGATATTTATTTATATAAATTAAAATTTTTAAATCATATTATGCATTTTACATTTATATTCATGTATTATTTATATACTTTATAAAATCTAAATCAATCATTAGTTTTATCTTGTTTAGGTTTACTTAATAAAAAAATAAGGTAAAACACCTATTTGTATCTGGTTGAGATGGATTGGCCCTCCATTATCCCTTCTTGGATTTAAACTAAATTTAAATTAGTATTGTTGAATGATAATTATCCATATTGAAATGATTCCTCCCAATAATGTTTAAATCATCAAGTATCGTAATGCCTGACGATCTATGAAAATTTTGAAGTGAGTAGCTAGTAATTATTGCTAGAAATTATGAAGTGTTAATGCTATGGCCAAAGTTTCCCATTTGTTTTGGTGTAATTATAATCAGTGTTAGATATATTTTGACTTGAAAAAATAAATTATATGGTCATAATATCCTTCTCTTGGTTATGTAATCAAAACTCCATTTGCTAACCCTGATGCATTCACATGCACATGAAATACTTTTCTCTAATCCAAAAAAACAAAAATTAGAGTCATGTCTAGTCTTTGTTTTAGTTCTATGAATGTAATCTATCACTCTAGATTTTACTCAAACTTTTTTTCCTTATACAATAATTTATCAAAATGTATTGTAATGTATGCATATCTACTGATGAACTTTTGATAGTATCCATTTTGGTGTATAAATGATTGCACTTCTAAAGTATTAGTTGGTGGTTTGAGCCCTATGATGATTGTGTTTTGGTTTGATTCACCAAAATTACTTCATTATTATTGAGTATGATTCTAATTTGAGAACTTTATTATTAAACTTATATTTTTTTTATTTGGTGTTTTAGGTGTTTAAGAAGGTTATTTAATTCATTTATGTCCTAAATTAATTGTTTGGTCAAATTTGAACACTTTTCAAGAATTTCCTAAAATTTATCTAGAAGTGTCAACTAGAGCCCAATTCACTATAGTTCATTGAAGGTTTAGATAACTAAGCTCTAAAATTATTTTAGTAAATCTTCTGTTTTTGGAGTTATATTTTACTTGTATAGTGTGCATGTTTACTTAATTGATGAAAAGGCTTCTTACATGATGTCCATATCTTATTAGGGAGTTAAAATTATCATATTTAGTATAATTTTAATTTAATTACTGGTTAAATAAATATATTTATTTAGTTTTTACTTTTGGATGTAACTTTCAATGCAAGTTACCTTGTAATAAGCTTATTTTTGCTTTCTTTATTAATAAGAATTGCACACAAAGGTAGTGTGGTTCATTAATTTCAATTAGGATTTTTTTTTACATGTTTAAGATTTTATTTTATTTTAGGTATATGGAAATTCATAATATCAATAATATATTTTAAATTTTGAAGTTATTCAATACAATTTTTGGTCGATAATATCACTTACAACACAACTGGTAATTCTAGGACAGATTATTTGATACATAACTTAAATTTTAGAGTGAATAAAAAATATTTTCATTCCCTCCATAAAATAAAACTTCAATTGGTATCACATCTAGGTTCAAGAAAGGTTTATAAGGGTTTCAGGCCACTATTAGAAGAATCAATAGCTTTAGTGAATTTTGCTTCTATGAACATTTCTATTTTCATGGGTGAAAACTTTGAGTATTGGAGAGATCAGTTGAAAAGAATTATTTTATGTAAAAGATTTTGAGAGAATTTTATCCATGGGAACACACCACCTCAATATTTAAATGACATAAATCACAATAAAAAAAATAACAAAAAAAGATGAAGAAAAGGTAATCACACCTTTGGAGTTGGTCCATTCATATTTATGTGGACCAATATATTGCAAAAGTATTGGCAAGAATAGTATTGCATTTCCTTCATAGATGATGTTACAAGGTTTATGTGATTTTATTTAATTAATTAAAAGAGTGGAGATTTTTAATCTTTAAAAAAATCATAGCTTTGGTTGAAAAAAAAGGTGGACATTGTAGACATCTAATTCTTATTATTATTGTACTAAAATTATAAATCAAAAATATATTCCACAAACAATGTACAATCTAGACCAAAATCACTAAAATGATCTAAATCATTTGAACTTTTCATGTAAATGTGTTGATTTGTGCTCATATATCCCTAAATGGGGAAATGCATTTTATGTGATTATTATATTTTCTTAAGTCATTTCAATTCAAATTACGACCACATAAAATTACATCTTGGATCACTAAAATCTTCTAATTCGATTGCATGCATCATGTGCATATGTAAATTAGCATCTATAATACCCTAATTAGATTATTACCTCATATTCAACTAACATCTTCTTTTGATTATACTCTAATCAAATTATGACTTAGTAAAATGACATTTCTGCCTAGGTTGATTAAACATGCAACAAATTTCCAAATAATGTTTAGAAAACTAATTAAACTCAATCAAATCAAAACCAAATTAGAAGCTTAAGTGAAAATTCCATGAATTTTTTTGAATATCTATTTACTAGAAATCCATTATTCAATTTTGCATCATCTCATGACATCATCATAGGGGTGTCATCCATATACCACTAATGGGATAAATATTAGGATTCATCTCTCCCATTCCTCATCAATGCCCCATTCTTCTAAATATTTATGATAATATTTATTGCTTGTCCATTCAAGATTGAATCAATCCATGGCCACACATCTTGATCTCAAGATGGATGGTCATGGTTGATTTTGAACATTTTAAAAAATATATAAATAAGTGAACCAAAACCATAACTTTTTAGCTTAAATTATGTAAACTTATTATGCATAAATACTTAAAATAAGATTCAATTGAGTAATGTTATTATGCAAGAATATTTCTAGAGAAAGATTTACTCATTCATCTAATTAGGACAAATTGAAGAACCAAAGCCATTAGTGAACTAAGAGATGATGGAGGCTCATGCTACACCTCATTGATGAAGACATAGAGTACCAAATCCAAGTAAAAACACACTTATTAACTATTTTTGAAGGAGGGATGCTACTTTGAAGGTATTGATTGTCTTACTTTCATAATTAGCTTTTTAAATTCATCAACACTACCCCTTGAGGGAGTAGGCTTAACATGTTAGTTCTTTATTCTTATTTTAAGATTTCTATACTAACACATGAATTAACTTATTTCATGATCCTATTCTAAATTTTGGCACACCCAATGGGACCATGCATTTCAAGTGTCATTTTATCCCCTTTAACTTAGCACCTAGACATTATTTTGAGGCTACTTTGCTCCTCTTTTCCTCTAATTTTCATATATTATGATATTTGGACCAAATGATAGAATCAAACTGTAATCGGTAATTCATCCTAAACATCAATGAGAATGCCATATGGAATGGTGTGATCACCTTGAGAAAGAATGAGATTGGCCACACAAATGGCAAAATTGAATTCCATGTTTTTCTATCTTTGTCAATGTATTATTATAGAATTATGAAATCAACTTGAAGATTAGCAGGTTCAACCTGTGGAACAGTGGGGTCACCTAAGATCATCAAGATCATCCTAGACCAAACCTATAGGTAACTACTATGTTTTTCATATTTATCATTTCAATGAGTTTGCCCTATTTATTAGGGAGATCACCCTACTAATTGGTGATATCATCTTGATAATCGATAGGATCACCAGACAGTGTGTTTATTTTTTGTGTAAATAGAAAAATTATCCTATTGAATGATAGTATTTCTCTATAGAAAGGTGAGTTCACTCTATAGAATGGCAAGATCACCCTATGTCAAAGTCAACAGAGTTAAAATAAAAAAAGTCTAAGTTTATTTTGATATCATACACCCCTTGCTAGAATTTTAACTCTTCTTTTTAGAATTAAGACACTTAGTTTATATTATACAATAATGAAAGGTAAATTTCACTTCATATTTCATTTAGTGTTTAAAAATGAACTCAAAAGTTTACATAAGTTATCTTAAGAGATTTTACTTTTGATTATTATTTATTATGTGTTTATTTTTCAAACCAAGTGTAGCGTGTATGCTCTCTCCCCATTCCCTTTAGGTAACTTGGATGATCCAAAAATGATTCACTTATTGATTTTGTCACTTAGTCCAAGCATGGAAATAATGTCACAAAGGCACTCCCCAAAAAAATTGAGTGATTTGGGTGATCCCAAAATGACCATAAAGTCCTATAATTTTTATTTCTTGTATATTTGCTTATGGATGGGAGTTCATATCCTCCCCACATGTTCTCTAGGGAAGCATTGACCCAAGAATTCATCTCCCAACATTATTTCAACCCCACTCCATGATGGGGCATACAAATCAAGGTCAACTTATTGGGATACTTATTTGAGTGGGTAAACAAGCTTCGTTAGTAAAACCTACCTCATAATGATTGTTTAACTTGGACATCACACTACACTAAGTAATTTATAGGTGTAGTGGTTGTAAAAAGGTTAAGACCTTTTTATAATAATCTAGTTAACTCAGATTTATGTTAGGATGTGGAGCTAAAATCTTCAATTGGTGCAAACATGGAGGAGGTTGCTGAGTTCCAGGGAGACCAGCGTCGACAAATTGCAGTGCAGAAGGAAACCAACATCGGCAGGTGTGAGCTGAAGACAACTGACATCGACAGGAGTTCGGCTGACATCGGTCACCTCCAGGTAGACAGGGACCGACGTCTGTCGCCTGTGGCAGTTCTAGAACTATTCATTACACGAACAGTTAGTTTGTTGAACTGAGAGTTTGCATGTAAAGGCTAATTATAGTCTTGAGTTACGTGTCTAATTATTGTAATTGAGATAGTCTAATTATTATAAGCATGAGATCTATATATGGACTCATGGGTTGTATTGTAAACTAGTGCTAGAGATTAAGAGAGCTAAATAAGCTCATTCTGAGAGAAGAGAGCAATGGAGCGTTCCTCTTAGTGCCACAGTACCAAGTGTGGGTGTTGGTTTAGAAAATTAAAAGGGTTCTTCATATTTGTATGATCTTGGTTAGCAGGTGAGCATGGCTTCTTTTGGAGATCTAAAATGGTGAGTAAGGTCTAGTGATTTTTAGGAAGCAGCAGAGAGCAAGAGATCTACTTGGAGTACGGTTGTGTACTTGGTGTACTGGCAGCATTATTTTTGACTGGTGGAGGTGAACATCAATTCTATATTGGAGTTGATTGTTGGGACCAAGAGAGAGAGGGAAGAAAGTCTTGAGGTGTGGCGAGCCTTTGAGGTGGAAGAAGAAGTGGCATCTTCTTTATTGTATTTTCTTCTAAGTGATTATAAATACAATTATGTATTGTCTCTCATATTCCTGTGTTGTTTCATATTTCTAGTTACTTATTGATTCTAGTTAAATTCTGTGTTTAGTTGCTAATACAAGAAGTAATCATATGTGCTCTATTAGTGGAGCAAGATCCTGACAAGTGGTATCAGAGATACGGTTTGCAGGGAGCAAGTTATTGTTTTGATTACAGGTCATTCATAGGGTTTCTGATTGAGTGGGAGTTTAGCAATGGCAGAAGAAAGTAAGCTACGAATGGAGAAACTGAATAGTACGAATGGTCTGATTAATGGAAAGAAAGAGCAAGGAAAAGGAGATTATTGGTCGGTAGAAGATCAATGTGTAGAAGCAGATGTTGTAGGTGATGCTGTACAGGTTGCTCTAGATAAAGTAGAATCTTTGTTTACAGATTCTTTTGCCTCTTTCCATGCAGCCTAAAATAGAGCATATTTTCATAGGTATGCCTTTGGAGACTTTGGAGAGATTTATTTAGGGGTTGGTGAGCCTTGTCAGATTATTGGCAAAGGGGAAGTGAAGCTGAAATTGTAGACGGATAACACACAGGTGTTGAAGGAGGTCATGCAGGTACCAGTCTTGGAGATGGGTCTAATTTCTTCAGGAAAGTTGGGTGATGGGAGATGCGCAGTAACTCTCACAGTGGATGCACTTGAATTAGATGGTGTTAAGAAAGTAGGTATCCTTTATCTATCTACTTATATTAATGATTCACCTTCTATTGCAGAGATGTGGCTTTGTAGGCTTGGTCACATATGTAGGAGGGGAATGCAGGTTCTTAAGCGGAAGATAGATGTTTTTGATAAACATAAGAACTGGAAAGCCTTGGTGTTCATGGAGGAGATGATAGATAGAGATCAGTGAAGTGGACTAAATTATTCTGAGTAGGGCTATGTTGATTTGAATAAGATTTTGATCCATGGAGAGCTCGCGGGTAAAAAGTTATCACTCACAGGCAAACACAGGTACCGATGTCAGTTAGATAGTAACTGATGTCAGTAACAAGAAGACTGATGTCAGTCATATAGGAACCAACATCGATAGAATGGATACCAGCATCAGCCAAGGAAATAACATCGACAATCAGGTTCAGTGTAGGGAACCGACATCGGTCGGATGCAAACTGGGAGATGGCCGAGATCGGTCACTAGGACGGATGGTGGGCGGATAACAAGTTGTCAACAGGTCTCAAATGCTCACATGGAGGACTGAAAGGGTAAGTGAACCTCATATTCATTGTTTGCCTTCTTTATATTGCTTATTGATGGTCAAAAACTAGAAAGATGTGAAGAGGCAATGCAGGTAGAATCCAAAAATAGTGAGAGCTTGGCATGGATGAGGAGTGAGTCCTTGGAGAAGAACCAAACAGGTATTTGTTGGTGGAATTGTTAGTTGGAAGAAAGCACTAGATGAGGGATGGATTCCCAAGTTAAAGAAGAGAGTGGATGGATACGTGAGACGAAAGGCCAAGGTATATGGTCTTGATCAAGATGCAGGGCAATGGAGGTGTAACTATTGTGTTTTTCTTACCAAGTGGATGATGAGTCATGACATTATCCAGTTACTGTATGTGGGTGATTTGCTAGCAAATACATACATAAAAGGTTTTGTTGAGCTAAGGGTAAGGTTAGTTCAGAGGTATGTCAGGAAGAATTTGGAGCAGTGAAATTCTTTGGCATAAGAGACATGGAGATTTTGTCTCCAGTGGGAGCTGGTGTGAAGACGGTGTTGGCAGGGTTCATGATGCAAGATGCAGAATCAAAAAGCACACCAAGGGCTGGACAGTTCAAGCTTAGCTTTGAACAAGGTTTGAAATCACATGAGGTCTAGTGTAGACTTGAGTTTTCCCAAGCAGTGGGAGTTGTCAGAAAGTTTAGAGCCAATTCAGGAAAGAAGTACTGTAGGGCAGTTCAGTGGATTCTTAGAGGGACCAACAGCAGGTGCACATGCTATGCAGGGTCAAGTTCTTTTCTATAGGGGTTTGTAGATGTGGATGTGGCAATAGATTTGGATGACAGGTAGAGCATCATAAGGTGTGTGGTGGTTGGTCTTCAGGATTAAGCTTGAAGAGGGATACAAGCCAGGGAATAAAATTAGACAGTGTACAGGTACAGGTATAGTTGTAGCTATTTATCTCCAAGTGGGAGATTGTTAGGATGTGGAGCTAAAAGCTTCAACTGGTGCAAACATGGAGGAGGTTGCTAAGTTCTAGGGAGATTAGCGTCAATGGATTGCAGTGTAGAAGGAAACCGACATCAGCAGGTGTGAGCTAAAGACAACCGACATCGGTAGGAGGTTGGCTAACGTTGGTCACCTCCAGGCAGACAAGGACTGATGTTGGTCGCCTGTGGCAGTTCCAAAACTATTCGTTACATAGATAGTTAGTTTGTTGAATTGAGAGTTTACATGTAAAGGCTAATTATAGTCTTGAGTTGCGTGTCTAATTATTGTAATTAAGATAGTCTAATTATTGTAAGCATGAGATCTATATATGGACTCATGGGTTGTATTGTAAACTAGTTCTAGAGAGTAAGAGAGCTAAATAAGCTCCTTCTGAGAGAAGAGAGCAATGGAGCGTTCCTCTTAGTGTCACAGTACCAAGTGTGGGTGCTAGTTTGGAGAATCAGAAGGGTTCTTCATATTTGTATGATCTTGGTCAGTAGGTGAGCATGGCTTCTTTTGGAGATCTACAATGGTCAGTAAGGTCTGGTGATTTGTAGGAAGCAGCAGAGAGCAGGAGATCTACTTGGAGTACGATTGTGTACTTGGTGTACTGGCAGCGTTGTTTTTGATTGGTGGAGGTGAACATCAATTCTATATTAGAGTTGATTGTTGGGACCGAGAGAGAGAGGGAAGAAGGTATTGAGGTGTGGTGAGCCTTTGAGGTGGAAGAAGAAGTGGCATCTTCTTTATTGTATTTTCTTATGAGTGATTATTAATACAATTGTGTATTGTCTCTCATATTCCTGTGTTGTTTCATATTTCTAGTTACTTATTGATTCTGGTTAAATTCCATGTTTAGTTGCTAATACAAGAAGTAATCATATGTGCTCTATTGGTGGAGCAAGATCCTAACAATTTAAATAATGTGTTGTGCCCTAATGTTAATCACACATATGAGACCATTTAGATCATGTGATATTTATAGTTTTTAGATAAACCCCATTTTATAAGGAGTAATATTGGTACAGAGGGTGAGTAGCCTAAAAATCCATGTCACCATATGATCTATTAAGAGAAAATGGGGCCTAAAAACCATACTTTTCATGTGCGTATAAACTTATTAGATTTACAACTTATTTCCTCTCAAGGAGTATATTGAGGAGTACAAAGCCACCTTGATAGTTTCTGGGATAGGATGTACACTTCAATGTTTTTCTTGTTCTTATTTACTTATATTATCTTTTGATTCTAAAAATGGTTTATGTTTTATGCCCTTAACCTATAGTGTGTCTAGGAATATGTGTGGATGACTTGTGGCTTACACACCTTCATATTAGCTTGTTAAATTTCTTGATGTTCTTAGTATGGTCAGCCTATGGAATAACCATGGCTAAGTAGAGTATATATAGGAGGTAGTGGTTAGTATTTTATAATCATATTGTGAATTCTACTTTTATTATATTATTTTAGAGGTTTCCCCCTCGAAGTGGCTCAATCATCATATTCAAGTATTCTACTCTTTCACCAATTTTTATTGTTTATCTACTTATTATACTCTTAATTCTACCATATATAATTCTATTGTTGTAAATCATATAAGTAATTTCCTTATAAGTGGTTCAAGGCTTTGATTTAGGAAAGTTTATATAGTGCAATTTTTTGGTTTGAATCTAGAGTATTGAGCACTAGAAGGCCAAAAAAACATAACTTGTGATCTGGGAGGAATTTATGTTTTCATCACCATAATTTTGTTCTTGAATTTTTTTATAGAAAAATAAAAAAAAAATTCTAGGTAAATTTGTTTTACCTTGTGAAAATTAGTAGTCATTAGATTCATCTCTACAAGATGATCATAACAATATATTTTACTCATACACTTTTTTGGGTCAAAAAATTTCACCCTTATGCATAATAGTAATAGTTAGATTCATCTCAGTGAGATGATCATAATGATGTATTCTATTGATACATTTTTTATGGTTTAATCTCTCCTAGGGTTTGGGCCTGGTTGGTCCAAACAGTCATGGACATGGGAAAGGAAAAGAAACTCCAAAAACTCCTCACAAAGATGATATGGAATCTGAGACTTCCGATCTATCTATTTTAGAGTTAGTTCAACAACTTAAGTTAGATTTACAAGCATGGTGAAAAAAATGATTTTGATATGGTTTAAGGGGACATTACAAGTTTGAGATGGGACTTAAATAGCATGATGGATCAATTAAAACAAATATTTGGGTAATTGGCCAATTTTTAGCTTATCCACTACAAAATAATCTTCCACCACTTCAATTTGGTTCTCCTCCTTTAAATAATATAAACACCAATTTTGGCCCTAAGCTAATGTTGCCAAAAATTAGAAATGCACAAGTTTCATGGTAATGATCCACTCACTTGGCTCACTCAAATTGAAAATTTATTTGATTTGCATCACACTCCATGTTTGCAAAAAGTGGTTATGGCCTCTCTATATATGTAACTTGAGCCATTCATTTTGTATCATTGGTTGTGTACTCAAGATAAAAATAAAGGTGTCCCAATTTCATGGTCAATATTTTCTAAGGAGTTACAACTCTACTAACACAATAATGTCTCTAAAAACTACTTCAGTCAACTAGCCAAGTTGTGCCAGATCGAAACCTTCAAAGACTACATTCATCAATTTCAAAATCTCTCTTTACATGTATCAAACATCACTAAGGAAAATTTGATTGACCTATTTTTTAGTGGCCTCAAAGATAGCATCCAATTTAAGCTTCACATGTTTCATCCCAATATTGTATTTGAGGCCATAACAAGGGCACGCATAGCTAAGGAAAAATATTTGATCAAATGAAGACCTTTTACCAATGTTCATGAATGCACTTTCCCATCACCATCATTTCATCAACCTAATAGATTGACACATCATCAAGTGGAAGAAAATCATGCAAAAGGTTTGTGTTTTGGTTGTGATAGCAAATAGAACAAATGGCATTGATGTGCCAAAAAAAGTTATTTTATATTGATGGTGCTTATGAGGAGGAAGAAGATGAGGATTATTTAGGGGAAGGGTTATAAGAAATTGAGGATGAATCTAAATATTCTAAACCTACTATTTCCTTTCATGCACCTTTAGGCATTAATACTCCTCAAACTCTTAAGGTGGGGGGCTTATTGAAGAAATAGAAGGTGACTATGTTAATTAAATTTGGGAGTATGCATAACTCCATCAATAGTAAGTTGGCTACTCGTTTGAATTATTTCATTTACCTAGCTCTATACTTTTAGGTCATGATTGCAAATGGTGGTACATTTAACTATTATGGAAAATGCCATAGTATTAAGCTCGTTATGGGAGACTATTTTTTAGATTCCCTTATGTTTTCTATTCCTATGAGAGGAGATGACATTTTTTTAGGAGTGTAGTGGCTCACCACTTGGGGAACTATTGAGATGAATTTCCAAAAATTATTCATGAGGTTCCATTTAAAAGGAAGGATTTTTAAACTATATGGATTATAGGGTAAATATCCACAACTGGTTAGTTCCCACCAAATGATGAAGATTCTCAAAAAAGGTGTAAAATATTTTTTGGAGTGCTTATTTTTCATGGAGGTTCAACCAACCAAGGAGTCTACACATCCTAATTTTAAAAAGGTGTTGGATGACCATTATATTGTTTTTGGTGACATGCCAAAAGGAATTCCCCCAAGTCATGCACATGATCATGCCATCATACTCATTCCAAGAAATACACCACCCAATATCAAACCCTATAGGTATTACTATGCCAAAAAGAGTTAAATTTAAAATATGGTACCAAAGATGTTGGACATATGAATCATCTAACTTAATAAAAGTGAATATTCCTCCCCAGTGGTCATGGTGCAGAATAAGGATAATAGTTAGAGGATGTGCCCAGACTATATAAAACTCAACAAATACACCATCAAAGATAAGTTTTCTATTTTGGTAATTGATTATTTTCTAGATGAATTGCATGGTGCTATTTATTTTACCAAGTTATATCTTCACTTTGGATATCATCAAATTTTCATCCATGTTGAGGACATATGCAAAATAATTTTCAAAAATCATGAAGATGATTATGAAATTATGGTCATGCCTTTTGGCCTCAAAAATGCACCATCTACATTTTATATTTTGATGAATACTATTTTTAGGCCATTTTTGAGAAAGTTAGTATTAGTGTTTTTTGATGATATCCTCATCTACAATAAAAATTGGGAAGATCATTTGAAACATGTGAAATAGGTGCTTTCAATTCTATAACAACACGAAATTTATGTCAAACCTTCCAAATGTTCTTTTGGTATCCAAGAGATGGAGTACTTGGGTCATATTATTTCACATTAAGGATTAAAATTTGATCTTAAGAAAATCTAAGCGATGATGGAGTGGCAGGGTCCCGAGACCCTTAAGAACCTCAAAAAAAATTTGGGGCTAACTAGTTACTATCACAAGTTTGTCAAAAATTATTGTAGCCTTATATCTCCACTCACCTCTTTACTAAATAAATATTCCTTGCAATGGATTGATTCAACTACCAATGCATTTTAATAGTTGAAAATGGTTATGTGCACAACTCCAATTTTGGCTAGTCTTGATTTTTCAAAAAAATTTGTTGTGGAGTGTGACGCATCAGGATATGGCATGGGGGTTGTACTCATGCAATAAGGTAGACTAATGGAATTTAAAAATAACTAATTTAAGGGAAAAAATAGGCTCAAACCAATATATGAAAAAGAGATGATGACTATTCTACATGTATTGAATCAATGGAGACCTTATCCGATGGGTCATCACTTTCAGGTAAAGACCGATCATGATAGCCTCAAAAAAAATTAGAATAATGCTTGTCATCTAAAGAACAATAAAAATAGGTGACTAAAATGTTAGGCTATGATTTTAAATAGTTTATAAGAAATAAAAAGATAATGTGGTGGCTAATTCCCTCTATCTATGAGATGAATCAGTTGAGGCATTGTTATGCACCATGACTATGTGGTAGGCAAATTGGTTAAAGGAAGCAAGATCAGAATGGAAGAATGATAGTGATACCAAGGATTTGATTCAAAGATTCAGTAGGATTCTAGTTAATTTTAAAAATTTACATGGAAGGGGAACACATTATGGTATAAATTTATATTATACCTTTGTAAGCATTCTCTCCTCAAACATAAAATTCTTCAAGAACTTCATGCCTCTCCACTAGGAGGTCACTTAGTATTATTGAAAACATATCATATAATCAAGCAAGATTTATTTTGGGAAGTGTTGGGTGAATATTTTGTCGACCAGCTAAGTAGTGAGCAAAATAGTTCCTATCACCACAACATAGGGAGATTGGTCATCCAAAGTTGCAAGTTTACCACATCCAATGGGGACAAATCTTTCCTCTCATCAAGGGGAGGTTCCCTATTAAATATGCAGTGCTATATACTATATATATAAGTAGAAATTAAGACACGAGGGTAGGATAAACCATCCATCTCTCTTCTTTCAGAGATGATGCTAACAAATAGAGGAGAAATCTTGGGTGATTGGTGAAAATACTTCTCTTCTTTTAGAAGTAACATTTAGCCAAGAGCCAGATCCCTTCCTGGATAGTAGAAATCCTAGTGAAGCAATAAAAGGCACTTCTCTTCTCTTAGAAGTGCTTGTTCTTGCAAACCACAAGAATCTTTCTAGTAAATAGCTGGTAACCAAAGGTGCAGAGTAACCAGTAACTTGAAATGTAGCATAAAGTCTCCACCTCAACTACCCAAGAGTGAAATATGAAGAACAATGGGGACACAAAGTCGTCTTAAGGTCCTTTACACAAAAATAGAAAATAAACACACACTAAAGACAACTATGATAGTAATAAGTTTGAAAGTAGTTGGCTTCAAGACACCTTCCTTATCACTTCCACTAGCTCTTCTTGTTAAATTGCATAAACAAGAATACATTTAGGAAATAAACATAAGAACAATATCCTATAATGATATAAGCTATAACAGCACAAAGTCTAAAAGTAACTTGCTTTCTGATTGAAATAAAGAAATATGATAAACAATTCTGAGTTCAAAGTCTCAGTGATGCCTTTCAATTTGGGTAGAGTTTTGCTTCTGGTAATGGGAAGATCTCCTTCAAATGATACAAAATATTACATTATATAGAGGCAAAGATAGGCTTGGCACTTTTTCCCATGGAGTGACCCATTTAGTGCATTAATGCCTTGGATGCATTCTTGGTTCTATCATGCTGGAGCAGGGTAGCTACTTTAATTGTGGCATGTTGGTTCATCTCTTTTGTCTACTCCTTAGCCTGAATCACTCATTCCATCACCTACTAGCTGTGTAATTATCTATTTTGCCTTTATCTCAAAGGGGAAAAATAGATAGTGATTTCAATGTTTGTAGGCCCCAAATATCTACCCATCAAACTACTTCACCTACTAGAAATAACTCTTGCTGAGTTTCCCTCTTTGTCTCTTCCTTCTCTTGGCCCTGTCCTTAGGTTCTTTGAATGCATTTGGGTTCGCATTTTAAGTCTAGAAAAATCAAAAGACACTTTATTCTAGTGAATTTGGCATTCATAGGTCTTTTCTATATTGAAGGTTAATGGCTATCCAGTCATCCTAAATTTGACATTCGCGGGCCCATCATTTTTCTATGACACGAGTGAAGACACATGGCAGCATCTGTAGCTTTGAAACTAGTTAGAGACTATCTCAACTCATGACACTTGGCAGCTTCCACTACACTTTGAGGTTTGACCCTTCTTGAAGGGAACTTGCCCTTTGAGGTCTTGAATAATGTCCATTTTTGAGTGTCGAGTGTCCCCCCACAAGGGTATCTACCCTTTGAGAGCTTCCAAGTGGCCTTTGGGCTTTGATCCTTTTGGAAGGCTATTGTCTCTTTTATTTCCATCAGGCAAAATGTCCAAAGAAATTCCTTCAGATAATTTCTCTGAAGGAAACCTTTCCTTGGCTCTGTGCCTCTGTGTTTGAGGGTGCTCCTTCTTTGACACTTGGCTTCTACCAATTCTCACCAGGGATGCATGGCATCTTTCGCTATGTTGTATTAAAACCCTTCACCGTTGACACAAGGCACTTTTTACTCTTAGGATTTTATAACATCAAAGAAATGCTTAGGGCTCCTTTGGGTTCTCTTAGATGATGACACTTGTTATGTCCCATTTTTTTAGTCACTAGCCCAAGACCCACCATGGTCCTTACTCAAAATAGTGGAAAGAAAGGAAGGGGCTGTAGATTTTGACACTTGGAGGCTTTCGACAAGCTTTACAAGGGACACGTGTCAGTACTCTCCACATTTAGAAACAAAGTGTAATGTGTCTCAGTAGGTGACACTTGGAAGCTTTCGCTCATCCTTTTCCTTTTACACATGCTTTGGTTGAACCATCTATTTCACTACTTCTTTCTTTGACTGAGGCTACCTTTGAACCTTTGAACCCATGAACCATTAAACTTTGAAGCGGTTCAAGGTTCAACGGTTCAATTGGTTCATTCTATTTATTTGGTTAAGTCCCTTTGATCTCTTTTTGAACCAAATGTGTTGAGGCCTTTGAACATTGAACCCATTGAACTGATGAACCAAAATGGTTCAAGGTTCAACAGTTCAATAGTTCAAGCCTTTAAAACTGGTTAAGTGCTTAGAGCCACGAAACCTTTGAAATGGTTAAACTTTGAACCTCTGACAAATGCACCTAGCTCTTGCTGATGATGTTGAACCTTCAAACTCATTGAACCCATTGAACCAAAATGGTTCAAGGTTCAATGGTTAAATCCTTGCTTAGATGCTTGTCGAGAGACACTTTTGATTGAACCAAGGTGCTGAACCAATATTGAAAATGACTAAGTGTTAGAAACTGGTTCTTTTAATTGGACTCACCTATAGAATCCTTTGAACCTTTGAACCTACTAATCCCTTTACTAAAAAAGCTTGAAAAATGAGGAATTTGAAAGCTCAAAAAATAAATTTGTAAAGGGAAGGGACAATTTTGGTCTTGTAGGGCCAAAATAGTTCATATGTTGTCTCAAAAATGAGAATTCATTTTTTGGAGACAACAGCTGGCTCCTGTTGGGGAACTACCTTTAATTGGAAACTTGAAACACAGCTGAGGGGAGTAAAAACCAAAATCTCTAGTGCCTTGAAGTGTGCCATTGGGCTACGGAGTCATGCTACCCAAAATAAAGGCCTAAAAAATGAAAACAAAAAGAATGAAATAGAAACAAAATATTATACAAATATACATATGTACAAGGGAACTCATCTAATACTTCAAGAATTGAATTGCTTCAAATGTTGCCCATTATGAGGTAGAGAAAAGAGAGTGCCATCTTGATACTTCAACAGGAAACTAGTTTCACCGTTGAGCTAATGAATAGTAAAAGGGCCCCTCCACAGGGAATCAAACTTTCCATGCATCCCCTTTGGTTCTCTTCTCTTGTCCCATAGTAGGACTTGATCTCCAATCTAGAAATCATGGTTCTCTACTTTTTGGTCAAAGAGCTTCTTCACTAGACCTTGATGGGCAAAAATTTGATCCACCACTATAGTTCTCTGCTCTTCTAGCTCAGTTAGGCACATGATCCTCTTATCAAGGGAGCTCTCATACATTTGATCTTCAATCGCCTTAGCCAATTTCAATGTTGGTAATTCCAAGGTGATTGGTATCTCATCATTGACACCATAAAGAAGTTGAAAGGGAGACATACCAATTGCCCTCTTGGGTATAATCATATCTACCCATAGAGCATCAACCAATGCTTTATACCACATCCTTTGGTTGTCATCCACCAGCTTCTTGATGATAGCCACCAGGTTCTTATTGCTTGATTTAGCCTATCCATTCCCTTGTGGAAAGTAATCAAAAGAGTGAGAGAGAATATTCCCATAGTGGAAATAGAATTGAGTAATCTCCAGGGAAGTGAAATAAGTTGCATTATCAGTGAGAATCTTGGTCGAGACCCCAAACTTGGAGATGATGTTCTCCTTGAGGAAATTGCATACTACTTCTGAAGTAGTATGTTTGGTTGGAACAACTTCCACTCATTTGGTGAAGTAGTCTATTGCTATAAGGACATAATCATGTCCATCACTTGAAGATGGGTTTACAACACCAATAAAGTCAATTCCCCATTGCTTGAATGGTTCCTCTATGACCATTGGCTTGAGAGGCAGGGTAGCTAACCTGGGTTTTATGACAAACTGCTGGCATAGTTCACACTCCCTAACCAACTTGTATGTATCTTGAAAGAGAGTTGGTTAGTAATACCTAGCCCGCAGGATCTTATGGGTAGTCACATGAGTAGAAAAATGTCCTCCACAAGTTGAATTGTGGAAGGACTTCAGAAGTCAGCCTCGTTGCTCCTTGTCCACACTGTGAAGGAACATTCCATCAAGGCTCCTCTTGTATAGGTTGTTGTCCCAAAGGACAAAATTAGTAGCTTTCAGGTTGATGGTTCTCCTTTCTTTATAATATAGGTGTGAAGGACACTCACCATATGTAAGGAAATGAGAAATGCCTACATACCACTCATTCATGGTGGAGACAAAGAGGACTATTAGTGTGTCTTCCACCTCTGATTCTTCATGCTCTGTTCTTCCTAGCTTGTTATCAACAATCAATTGGCATAGCCCTTTTCTCTACACTAACTTTATGGGCTTGATGACTAGATTAAACTCCTGGATCTTAGTGACCCAGTTGCCTCTCTTTGTTCCAAACTCCTACTGAATTAGTATAGATTTGACTATGGTGTCAGGAACCAAGGTAGTAACTTGAGAATTGAGGATGTAGAAATGAAAATGTTTCACTACCTTCACCACTGCATAAGCATGCTTTTCTATATTTGAGTACTTCAGCTCATGAGCTTTGAGAGGATAACTCATGAAAGAAATGGGAGATTCCATACCTTCTTTATTCTATTAAATTAGAATGGCTGAAAGCATATGTTCTAAAGCATAGCTGTAAATAGTGAACTCTTTGTTATAGTTTGGATAAGCTAGAATTGGAGCATGGGCAATGGCAGTCTTGATATCCTCAAATGCTGAATTGCCTTCTTTAGTCCAGCTAAAGGTGGCCTTTCCCTTCATCATGTCTACAATGTGCTTAGTCTCCTCAGAAAATTTGGGGATGAACCTCTGTAAGAAATTCACCTTTGCAAAAAAAGAGTGAATAACAGTCTTATTTGTGGGCAAGGAAAGTTCTTGGATAGACTTGACTCTATCTGAGTCAATTTTTATGCCTTCTTTGGACACAATGTGTCCAAGAAGTTTCCCCTCTGTTACTCCAAAAATTGATTTCTTGGGGTTTAAAGAAATACCATTTGGCAGCAGCATTCCAGCACTTGTTACAAATAGCTCACATGATCTAGGCGATGCTTAGAGAAGATAGTCAAGTCATCAAGATAAACTACAATGAACTTGCCCATCTCATCCTTGAAGGCAAAGTCCATTGCTCTTTGGAAGGTGGCACCAGCATTTATCAAGCCAAAAGGCATCCTTCTATATGCAAATGTGCCCCATGGCATGGTGAAAGTGGTCTTATGCTAGTCTACCTCACCAACTTCAACCTTATTATATCTTGAGAAGCCTTCTAACATTGATAACATCTTCAAGTCCATCACTGTCTATATCACTTGATCCATGATTGGCAAAGGATAAGTATCCTTCAAGGATGCCTGATTCAAATTTCTAAAATCCACACAAAGGCAAATTTCACCATTCTTCTTCCTCATAGGCACTATATTGGCAATCCATGTGGAATGATGGATTGGGAAGATTATCTTGGCATTTAGCATCTTTTGTATCTCAAATAAAATAGTACTTGATATTTTTAGATTATAATGCCTGGACTTTTGCCTGTAAGGTGTTGAATCAACCTTGAAAGGAATGTCATGTCAAATTTCATCAGGCTGGAGTGATTTTAGGGCATCATAGGAGTACACTAGGATGTCCATGTATTTGTTGAGAAAAGTGGTAAAATTGAATGCTCTTCAGGAGTACAGCATTTCCCAATGTTCACATCTTGGGGTCTTCCTTGTTTCCCACATTTACTTGATCAAACTCTTGAGAGGAGCTTGAATTCATTTGCTACTGTTTGATGAATCTATCATGCTTATCAAATAGCTTCTCAAGGGAAACCAGGCCTTTGAGAATCTTATTCCCTTTTAGTTGCAAGAACTCCTCACCTATGCTTGAACTTGATTCAGGGGTTGGTTCAGGCTTTTAAGGTTCACTGCCTTCAAAATGCAATTGTTTGAAGCTATCATTTTGCTCCAAGAAGGCAATGATTTGATTGTCATTATTGAATACCTACCAATGACTAGCATTATTAGGTACACTTGGCCAAAAGACCAGCTCAATGGTGTACCTATCTCCTTTGAAGTCTGGGTGGGGGATTAAGTGAGTAGCTAAAACAGCTAGTGCATCAGCCCAGACATTAATTTCTCTATGGATTGCAGAGATGCTGAAAGCATTAAAGTTTTCAATTTGGTCCCAGAATAGATTATGATAATGGCACAATCTTTCATTCTTGGTTTGATATAGGTTCCTCACCTGACAAACCACCAATTTAGCATCTCCTTTAGCATGAAGGAGTTTGATGCCCTTGTCCCTAGTAGCTTTCAATCCAAGCAACAGAGATTCATATTCAGTTGTGTTATTAGTGTTGTTGAACTGTAACTTATAAGATGAAGGAAAAATATCTCCTTGAGGGGATATCAGCATAACTCTAGCTCTTGAACTAGTGGAGGAGTAGCTGCCATCAAATTCAATAACCCATACCTCATTTAATATTGATTTCCCCTTAGTTTCTTCTTCATTCAAAGGTGGAGATACTTCCACACTTGCCTCATGCTCAGCCAATTCCTCTGTTGTTCCACTTGAATGCATCTCTAGGTTGTCACCTATAGGAGCTTCATCAGCTGCCTCATGAACTTCATTCATGGATAGAAAGTAGTTACCCATGCCTAATGACTCAAATAGAATTTGAGCTTCAAGTGCTAAAGTTTGGGTAACTACGTATTTTGCTTCCTTTTCAGGGAGCAGCGTCTTCATGACACCTTTGACTGGAATCCTTGCCTTTGATAAATCCATGCTCAATTCACCACCAACATCCCTATAGAAATTCCACCTAAGAAGGATGCCATATGATGCTGGGACATCTACTACCAAGACAGTCATTTTGATTCTTTTGTCTGGAAAAGTAGCAAATGCCAATTGGGCATCTTTAATTTGCCCTAGTAATGGCACTTGTTTATTCTCCATGGAGAAGCATCTACCAAACATCTTGGTTAGTGTGAGGTCAAGGGATTCAACTACTTTAGTAGGCATGACATTATTTGAAGCTCCAGAGTCAATGATGCAATTATTTAGCTGCCATCCATTTATTAACAATGAGACATAGAAAGGTTCAGTCCTACTAGGAGCAGCAGGAGGGGTAATAACAAGATTATTCTTGGTGGGTGCATCCTTGGGGGGATCATGTGTCACTTTAGGAACTACTTATTCAATAGGGATGTTTTGGTTTTTAACACACTAAACCAATTTATCTAATTGCTCAGGATGGGACTATAAAAATTCAAATTTAGACGTTTGAATTTTGGTTTTCTTTATATGGTCGATGATATCAAATGTTGGAAATGAACTAGGTATAGAGGATGGGAGTTCATCCTTTTGAGTTTTTTTGGGGGGAAATTGGACTGTGAATTTGAATTAGAAGGTGTAGGGGTATTTGGGGTACTTACCTTTCTTGCGATCACCAGGTCCTTTGGCTGGAAAGGAAGAGTGGATCTCCGCTTAGCAATCGAAACTGTTGGTTGAGGTCACTCCTTTGATTTCTCTTTATCAGCTTGTTGAGCCAATTAATTCTTGGACCAGGTGAATACAACATATGACCCCTCAACTGCATTGCCTTCACTTCTAGGTTCATCCTAATATTTCAGGAAATTGATATGGGAGTCACCAGCTAATTCTTCTTCTTCCTCAATGAAGAGATTAGTGTCATCTTTAGGATTTAACTCAGGCTAGAATGAGAAGTTTAATTCAACTTTAAGATATCCAACTATTGAGTTGTTTAGAGATACTTCAAGGGTGGGGTTCCTCTATGGAGGAGGAAGGTGATTTTGATGTCCCTGATTCCTAGTAGCATTGCCTTGGTATGCCTAATTCTGAAATGCCCTCCTAGGCATGTCTCTATATGCAGGATCAAATGACATCCCTTACACCATTTACTTTCTGAGAGTTAGCACTTCATTTGCTAGCTTCTACACCATTGGGTCAGTGGTGGTTGTAGATGAGTATTCAGAAGATGAAGAGGATTTACCTTTATTAGGGTCCCTCCTTATCTTTCTAGCCAAGATAAGGTCATCTTCTACTTCAGTAGCCAAGTCTTGAGCAGTAGTAAGGTCTATATGTCTATCTCCTCTTAGCAAGAAACTCACTTTAGGTAGTTGTGAGTTGATGAAGAAACACTTAATATTTTGAGGTGTCGGCTGGGCAACCATGGGAATCATGTACCTTAGCTTGTCAAACCTGGTAATGAAGTCCCTCATCGGTTCATGGGGATCCTTCTTCATCTACATGAGCTAGGCTAGCAAGGCATGTGCATCTTCTATAAGCTTGAACCTGGCTTCAAATTTGTCTTTCAGAGTGTCCCAATCAATCACTAACCGAGCTTGTAGGTGGTAGAACCAGTCTACAGTAGCACCTTGTAGTGTCTCCATGAATAGCTTGACTATTATGTCTTCAAACTCCACCCCTATTACACCACATGCTATGCTGAAAGCTATAATGTGTTCATCAGGGTGAACTTTCCCATCACCAAAGAATTTGGGGAAGTTCTTACTTGAACTATGTGGAAGCTCATGCAGAGGTGGAGTCAAATTACGTGGGCAAAATGAGTTACCCCAGGGGCCTTGAGCCATGATTTGATTATGTAAAAGTGGGATAACAAATCTAGGTGGAATTTGGATAGGCAAGGCTCTACTAGTGGTAGAAAAAGAAGCTATACCTTGTGTTGGTGACCTGGTCAGGCTAGGAGGAAGACCCCTAGTTCGTTGAAGGTGAGCTTGTGGAGGAAACAACTCAAAATTGCTCTACTGCACTAACTCAAAAGTAAGGTCAATAACACCTTGAGATTTCTAGCTTTTGGTATAATATGGAGTAGTCAAATTTTGAATCAAAAATGGAAAAGGACTGGTCTTACTTCAATTTGAAGCTTGAGGCTTCAAACTACTTATCCTTCCCTAGCAGAGTCGCCAAAAATTGTTGGGTGAATATTTTGTTGACCAGCTAACTAGTGAGCAAAATAGTTCCTATCACCATAGCATAGGGAGATTGGTCATCCAAAGTTGCAAGTTTACCACATCTAATGGGGACAAATCTCTCCTCTCATCAAGGGGAGGTTCCTTATTAAATATGTATCACTATATACTATATATATAAGCAGAAAGTAAGACACGGGGTAGGATAAACCATCTATCTCTCTTCTTTCAGAGATGATTTTAACAAATAGAGGAGAAATCCTAGGTGATTGGTGAAAATACTTCTCTTCTTTTAGAAGTAACGTTCAGCCAAGAGCCATATCCCTTCCTAGATAGTAGAAATCTTGGTGAAGTGACGGAAGGCACTTCTCTTCTTTCAGAAGTGCTTGTTCTTGCAAACAATAGGAATCTTTCTAGTAAATAGCTAGTAACCAAAGGTGTAGAGTAACCAGTAGCCTAAAATGTAGCATAAAGTCTCCACCTCGACTGCCCAAGAGTGAAATACGAAAGAATAATGGGGGCACAAAGTCATCCCAAGGTCCTTTACACATAAATAGAAAATAAACACACACTGAAGACAACTATGACATCATAAAGTTTGAAAGTAGTTGGCTTCAGGACACCTTCCTTATCACTTCCACTAGCTCTACTTGTTAAATTGCATAAATAAGAAACATTTAGGAAATAGACATAAGAACAATCTCCTAAAATGATACAAGCTATAACATCACATAGTCTGAAAGTAACTTGCTTTTTGATTCAAACAAAGAAATATGATAAAAAATTATAAGCTCAAAGTCTCAGTGATGCCTTTCAATTTGGGTAGAGTTTGCTTCTAGTAACGAGAAGATCTCCTTCAAATGATATAAAATATTACATTATATAGAGGCAAAGAGAGGCTTGGCACTTTTTCCCATGGAGTGACCCATTCGGTGCATTAATGCCTTGGATGCATTCTTGGTTCTGTCATGCTGGAGCGGGGTGGCTGCTTTAACTGTGTCATGTTGGTTCATCTCCTTTGTCTACTCCTTAGCTTGAATCACTCATTTTATCACCTGCTAGCCATGCAATTATCTATTCTACCTTTATCTCAAAGGGGACAAATAGACAGTGCTTTCAATGTTTGCAAGCCCTAAATATCTACTCGGTGAACTACTTCACCTACTAGAAATAACTCCTGTTGAGTTTCCCTCTTTGTCTCTTCCTTCTATTGGCCCTGTCCTTAGGTTATTTGAATGCATTTGGGTTCACATTTTAAGTCCACAAAAATCATAAGACACTTTTTTATAGCTAATTTGGCATTCGCAGGTCTTTCCTCTATTAAAGGTTAACGGCTAGCTAGTCATCCCAAATTTGACATTTGTAGGCCCATCATTCTGTTGTGATGCGGGTGAAGACATGTGGTGGCATCCATGGCTTTGAAACTAGTTAGAGACTATCTCAGCTCATGACACTTGGCAGCTTCTATTGCACTTTGAGGTTTGACCCTTCCCAAAGGGAATTTGCCCTTCGAGGTCTTGAACAAGGTCGATTTTTGAGTGTTGAGTGTCCCCTCACAAGGGTATCTACCCTTCAAGAGCCTCCAGATGGCCTTCAGGCTTTGATCCTTTTGGAAGGCTATTGTCTCTTTTATTTCCATTAGACAAAATATCCAAAGAAATTCCTTCAGACAATTTGTCTAAAGGAAACCTTTCCTTGGCTCTATGCCTCCGTGCTTGAGGGTGCTCCTTCTTTGACACTTGTTAGCTTCCACCGATTCTCACTAGGGATGCATGGCATCTTCCACTGCATCATATTAAAACCCTCCACCATTGACATGTAGCACTTTTTTCTCTCGGGCTTTTATAACATTAGAGAAATGCTTGGGTCTCCTTTGGGTTCTCTCAGATGATGACACTTGTCACATCCCATTTGTTTTAGTCACTCACCTGGGACCCACCATGGTCCTTGCTCAAAATAGTGGAAAGAAAGGAAGGGGTTGTAGATTTCAACACTTGGATGCTTCTGACAAGATTTACAAGGGACACGTGTCAGTACCTACCACTTTTAGAAACAAAGCATAATGTATTCGACAGGTGACACTTGGAAGCTTCCGCTCATCCTTTTTCTTTTGTGCATGCTTCAGTTGAACCATCTATTTCACTACTTCTTTCTTTGACTGAGACCACCTTTGAACCTTTGAACCCATGAACCATTGAACTTTGAAGCGATTCAAGGTTCAATGGTTCAATCAATTCATTCCATTTATTTGGCTAAGTCCCTTTGATCTCTTTTTGAACCAAATGCGTTGAAACTTTTAAATGTTGAACCTGTTGAACCAATGAACCAAAATGGTTCAAGGCTCAATAGTTCAATGGTTCAAGCCTTTGAAACTCGTTAAGTACTCGGAGCTGCAAAACCTTTGAAATGGTTGAACTTTGAACCTCTGAAAAATGTACCTAGATCTTGCTGATGACATTGAACCTTCGAACCTGTTGAACCTATTGAACCAGAATGGTTCAAGGTTCAATGGTTCAATCCTTGCTTAGATGCTTACTGAGAAACACTTTTGATTGAACCAAGGTGCCAAACCAATCCTGAAAATGATTAAGTTTTGGAAACTAGTTATTTTTATTGGACTTGCCTGCAGAATCCTTTGAACCTTTGAACCTGCTAATCCCTTTATTGAAAAAGCTTGAAAAATGAGGAATTTGAAAGCTCAAAACAAACTTTTGTAAAGGGAAGAGACAATTTTGGTCTTGCAGAGCCAAAATAGTTCATATGTTGTCCCATAAATGAGAAGTCATTTTTCAGGGACAATAAGGACTCAAGGGGGATATTCATAAATATGTGGCTAAATTCATGGTATGCCAAAAAGTAAAGGTGAAACCATTAAAACCCTAGGTCTTTTATAGTCTTTATCGATCCCTAGCTAGTGTTGGGAAGAAGTTTCCATGGTTTTCATTATGAGGTTACCATGTACTAAGGGTAAATTATTTATCATGGTAGTTATGGATCAACTTAGCAAGTATGCTCATTTTTTGTCCTTATCACAACCATTTATTTCTAGTACAATAGCTTCTATTTTTCTCAATCCAATTCAAAAATTCCATGGCACTCCAAAGATCATTGTAAGTGATTGAGATCTTATATTCACAAATAATTTTTGGAATGAATTATTTGCATGTTTGGGTACCTATTTGGATCATAGCTCATCCTATCATCCTCAATATGATGGAAAAAATAAGGTAGTCAACAAATGTATCGAATAATATCTTCTTTGTTTTGTTTTTGATAAACATGACAAATGGGTTAATTGGCTGCCACTTATTAAATGGTGGTATAACACTTATTTTCACACATATTCCAAGATGTCTCTCTTTATGACATTATATGGGTATCACCCCCCATCCATTACTTTAGTTTTACTAGTGCATCCTAAGGTTCGAGTTATTGTGGATCACATTCACCATCAATAGGAGGTTTTAGTCAGTTTGTAAGAGAATTTAGTAATGACACAAAATTGAATGAAGTAGGAAGTAGATAAATGCCACAATGAGTAACATTTTGGCATAGGTGATTAGGTATTTTTGAATTTATATCCATATAAGTATGTCTCTAAATCAATAGAAAAAGGATAAAAATATATCACCTAAGTATTATATCCCTTACCAGATCTTGCAAAAAATAGGTAGTGTGGCTTACAAGCTAGAATTACCCCCAAACACTCACATAAATTTGATATTCCATGTATCTTGTCTGAAGAAAGTAATTATACATAAATTTTAAACTTAGACTAGGTTACCTAAATTATATGAATAAGTTTGAGTCATTCTAGAGTTTTAGTAGATCCTTCATATGTGCACTAAGTAATTATGGACTAAAGCCATTAAGCAGTATTTTGATCAAATAGAAGAACCTACATTCTGAAGATACAACATGGGAAGATGAATTATTCCTAAAAAAACATCATGGTTTGATTCAACATTGAGGAAAATGTTATTTTTAATGAGATGAGCATGCCATTCCCTTAACCTATAGTGTGTCTAGGGATATGTGTGTTTGACTTGTGGATTACGTACCTTCATATTAGCTTATTGCATATCTCAATGTTATTAGTATGGTCAGCCTATGAAATAACCATGGATAAGTATAGTATATATAGGAGGTAGTGGTTATTATTTTATCATCATATTATGAATTATGTTCTTATTACATTATTTTTGAGGTTGTCCCCTAGAATTAGTTTAGTCCTAATATTCAAGTATTCTACACTTTCACCAATTGTTATTATAGATCTGCTTATTCTACTCTTAATTATGCCATATATAATTCTATTATTTTAAATCGTCTAAGGAATTTCCTTACATTGTGTGAAATAAATGGATTCAAAAACCAAAAACTTGTTATACACCATTTATTTTGAACAAAGAGGCATTATGTTAGTCAAATTTAAAACACTTTTAGCCTTGTTAAAAATTTAATCAAATCATTTGTGTTTGTGTTTCCAAAATAGCATTATTACATTATTTGTTTGAGTCTAGACTATTTACCACTTGAAAAAATTAAATTCATTTTAATATAAATTCAAAATTTTACCTTTCTAAGTTCTAATCCAAAAATCAATTAGTCTATGACAGTCTTGCCTACAACTTGGGCTTAGGTGGTTCACCTTTCACACTTGGTTTGAGTAACTTGGGTAAAATTTTTCATTTGGTTTGAAGGTAATTTTTCTAGACACTTACCTATTCTATTATTATTATTTTGAACTTAGGTCATCTTGTATTCACTCATGATCTAATTTCTTATACCATTTGACTTTCTTTTCCATGGTGCATCATTATGCTGCCCATTTGTTTTGGATCTTATACTTAGGATTTATTATGTTAATTTACATCCTAAGTTTGTTTGTTTGTATCTTAAGCTTCTTCATTCAAAAAGTCTTATTCTAATTTTATAACCATGACCCACCATAGTTTTGCTTATATTTTTATGGT
Organism: Torreya grandis; assembly: GCA_037957365.1. Classification (NCBI taxonomy): domain Eukaryota; kingdom Viridiplantae; phylum Streptophyta; class Pinopsida; order Cupressales; family Taxaceae; genus Torreya; species Torreya grandis. Next base: position 18,552 of record JARHVA010006369.1, on the reverse strand, counting down.
ATTGACATACTTTGAAATTAATTTTTCATGTGCTAGCTTGTACGCTAAGTTCCAAGATTATTTTACCCTCTTATAAATTGATGATTTCAACTAACCAACATTGAGTAATCTTGTAACTTATTTCTTCTAATTATGTGGTGTCACATCATTTAATATTTTATTAGAGGCTGATTTTACCTTTTTTATTTTTGATTTAAGGGTCCAAAGACACATTTTTAAGCATTTTTAAAACCAAAACCCAAAAACTACACAAATATATAAACACATCTTCAAACATGAAAAGGTATAGTCAAAGTGGGGTTTTTTATGGCCCTAATTATGAGGAAGAGAATTATTATGATGGAGAATAAGAATCCATCATGTTTTATAATATCCCAATGATAGTAGGATTTTAACATGGTTATTATGAAAAAAAACCTATAGAGGACAAATATGAATGTCTTTTTAGGTTAATTAAACTAGGTGTTATATTTCCACCATATTTCCTAATAGAACAATTTCACACACTTGTTCAAGTAAAGTAGAAACATCTATAACAACCTCTCACTCATATTACAAAATCCAACATTACTTCCACTATTAAGGGAAAATAACAACTTATAGAGTCCTTCCCAACAAATCAGGATCTTGCTACCAAAATCTATAAAATTAGTCAATAGTATGTAAATCAACTTATTGTAGATCTAACATCTTATTTAGCTATAAATTCAATCAATAATTATTCCTCTAAGGACCAATAATAGACAAAGGACCAATAATAGATAGTAGACCAAACCCAACATGCATTAGTTGATCTTAAGTCTACATTATACCCTAGAGTTTTTCCTGGATAAAACAATCCTATAAATGCTTCATGACATGTTTCACCTAATACAAAGCATACTTTTTTCAATCATCACGAGACTTTCACCCCTTCACAACAACAAGGAACAAAGTACTCATTACATAAATGGGGTGTTTTAAAAAACACTTTAGCAATTTCATCTCAACTATAACACCCTTTGGTAAACTGATAATAGATACCCTAAAACATGCAACATTCTTATAACTCACAATGACAGATTCGAGGGACTTTGTATCAAGCACCTAGGAATCAAAGGTAGACTTACTCAAATCAAAGATTAAACCAAATTTAGTACTCTATCCAAAAGATTCATATCCCTAATAGGACCATGCATGGAGTATATTCATCCCCAAAAAAATTATATTCTACTAACAAATGCACTAAACATACAGGATTGGAATTTGATGAAAGAAATAGTCTAAAGGATTGAGATAGGCAACTAAATTGAGAAATATATGTTTGATGAGATATGCCCTTATCCTTTTGACTTAAGCATTTTCCAAGTCCCCTTTCCATATTATTTTGAGTCACCCAAGATTGATAATTACAAAGGGAATGAGGACCCTCAAGAACACATTCAAGACTTTTTGTATTATGCCAAGAGGTGGCCTAAACAATGTTTATTTTCTCTACTTATTTCCCTACAATTTGGTTGGACAAGCTCTAGATTGGATCCTCAAATTGCCTAAGGGATTGGTGATAGATTGGAATGATCTATTAGATAAATTTGTCAACCATTTCTCTTATAACATTGAGCATGAGTTAATAATGATTGATTTATGCAAGGAAATATAAAGAGATAGAGAAAGCTTTGTAGCATAGCTATAATGATGGAGAGCATTAGTTGGTCATTTTCAACATAATTTACCAAATTTTTAGTTGGGTGATATTTTGCATAGAAATTGCACCCTGAATTAGCTCACAATTTAAGACTCATTTGTAAAAACACATTCAATGAAATTATCGAGAAGGGAGTACAAATCAAAAAAGCACTTATAACCAGATGCCTTGTGAAAATATATTCATAGGGTCAAACATCAAATCAAACACAACCACATTTTTAGGCTAATACTCTAGAAAAACCTAAAGTTTTTAACAATAACAATAACATGGTGGGAAATAGAGTGATAGAATCTAGACACATGCAAATAGTTTAGGATCTACCAGCTCTAAATATACAAACCAATCCACCAACTAATTTGCAAAGAACACCTCCATGCAGAGGGTTTAATAAGTATATAAAATTTTAAAAACTAAGAGATCTTGTTGAGGAAATATTTGAGAAGTTAGTGGTAACCAATTTGATTGTATGTATTGTACCAATGTTATTTCTAAAAACTAACCTAAACCCAACTAGTATTGAGAATATGAGTTTTGTAATTTCCATCATGTTATCAGCCATTCCATTTATTGATGTGTATAATTAATACATTTTATTGAGGACCTCATTAAAAGTGGTGAAATAAAAATAAAACAAATGGTGTAAAATACTAATCAAGACATGGGCATCTATAAGGACCCATTTCCCAAACATAATTAGTATCAATAGAGGAATAGTTAAAATCAAGGCTAGGGCTAATGTTAACAGGGACAAGTTTAGAAGTCTAATCAACATATTCATAATTAGGATCATAATACCCAAGCTAATAACCTAGGTTACAACAACATGTATGATTATAAAAACAACATGGGATGTGTTTTTACAAATCACATTTCCACCATTACAATCAAACCCATAAACCATCAAACACTTCCTAAAGTGTTGGTCCCCATATTTTATGGATAATACACTCTTCTTCAAATAATGTCTTACCAAGTTCACGTGATTTCATTATGCCTTAATTTTTTTGGCTTACTATTTCTAGACCTCTACCCCCTTCCTCTAATTATAATAACTCTTTGCCAACTCAAAATTATGCAATCACAACTAGACACTCATGATTCACCCTTCAATTCCCTTTACCTTATTTTAACATTAAATCAAATCTAAACATTTTGCCTTTTCATCCAAAGTTAAACATTGTACCAGCCAAGGCCAAACCCTCTCATCCTTCTATTGAGAAGCCATATAGCATTCAAGACCAACTAAGGAAAACCTTTATGCAAATTTCTATCCTAGATCTCTTACACACATCAAAATTTTAGAGAACTATACTAAATGGCTTCTTTTAATAGCCTATTTTTCCTAAAGATATCAACCCTGACCAAATTTAGATACTCACAAGACATCTATCTTTGAGTCAACAACTTACATTTGATCAGAGAGATATGTCTTCCCTTGGTCCTAGCCATAATAACCCTTGTACAATGAAGTCATGATATCACATCATAAATCCAAGTGGTTTATTATATATAATGGTTTAGGGTTGAATGTAGTCATTCTAAAGTTGATACAATGTTTGGGTTATACCTCCAAGGACATACAACCTGAGACAATCATGATCGAGGTATATGTCAATGATGAAATAGAGTCTTCTGGGACTATTTATTTGCCAATCATTATTGGGTTTGTATCCCATGATACTATGTGTCATGTAATATACTTCTTGGTTATCCTTGGATCCATGAAGTATGATATATCCTATATATCTTTCACTAATTCCTTAAGTTCCCCCATGTTATAATTGAGGTCACCATTTATGTTGACCCCTACCAATATTAGAAACATCTAGAAGCTGAATATCATAATTATAAATATTGTCTTGGCTCTAAATTTTTAGATAAAAAGAACAAATGAATATTTTTTAAACTAACCAAAACTAGTTATATCAACCCTAGTAAGGTTGCTTCCACTTTAGTTGATTCATTTCCTATAGCATTTACAAACTATCTCAATATTGAGGACATAGACATTTCCACATATAATTTGAAGGATGCCTTCCATATTGTAAAATTTCCCAAATCTCAAGTATTATGATAGGCATAAACCTTATGAAGGCCCTTGTAGGCCCAACATGATTTGGGAAAGAAGAAAATCATGTAGAAACCATAAGTGGTGTTTATCTAGTAACTTCACCAAATTAGGATCAGGAAGCCTTTACTGAAGGAGATTGGTTATACTCTGATGGCCTTACAAATTTTTTTTAGAATTCCAAGTACCCTATCCCTAATCACATTATGGATAGTTTTGATTGTGTAGTAAAATGGCTAAGATCATGAGAGAAAGGTATTCTGGAATTGTTATTAGTTGGTAAACCTACTATGAGTCAAGGTCTCAAATTTATACCACCATTTTGATAGTGATTATTCTTTATCTACTAATGAATAGAATCATAAAAATGAAAAAATAATCTCATTATAGTTCTTACAATGAGCTATCTAACATTTATTTATTCAAATTCAATTCTATTATGACTATCACAACCCATTATCTGTTTAACCTTTATCATCCTAAACTTATATATTGAGACCAACAAATTTATGTTACACCCCTTGAAATTTTTTAGAATGAGGAGTATATAATTTATTACATAGGCCTTTTGTCACTTTTATTTTCACCCTTTGAGGAGATGGAAAATCTCTCCTCATCCAAGTGTCACAATGGAATCACCTCTAGGCTTGTGGGTAGCCTAAGGATGAGGTTAATCTCTAGATAGGGCTAGCTCCCTTGATGTACAACTTTGGATAAAAAATAAAAATAAAATTTGGGGGTGAAAAGGGAGAGAGATAAATGAAAACAAACTATCCTAATGGAGGTGATAAACTAAATATATTGATTACTTCCAACCATATGCATCTTACACTTGAAATCAAGGGACAAACTAAACATACACTTCTCCAATCTTTATCTTCTCACATCAATGATACATTGTGAGGTTATGGATGAATGTGAAAATATAGGAAGACTAAAAAATAGGACTATGAGGGAAATAATTAATATACTAACTCACTCAATCTTTTACATTGTCTATAACACTTCACATGCCCTACAAGAAGAAGCTTTCCAACTACAAATATGATGAAAGAATGAAACAACATGCTAAGGAATCCATAGTCTTCACTTATGAAAAATCAAACATTCCAAATGAACACACTAATAATATTCATTTAGGAGGTAAAAAATAGTATTATTATTTATCAAAAGGTATACAAATGAGCAGGGCTTCACCATACTCAGGTGGAAAATCGCTTACAATGCCAAAATGGCTAGTTCTTATAGAACTTGAGAGAGAGAGGGAAAAAAAGAAGTCAAATGGTCATAAAGACACTTATAAATCTAATAAAATTAGTTAATTATTCATGATAGAAGGATATGGGATGAACCATGTAATAAAAATAAGCACGACTATCAATTCAAGGCATAAACTTCATGAAAAGTGGCATAAAACTCCTCATTCTAGCTCAAAAAAATTTCCTACATGATTAGCCTTGTTTTAATGCCTAAAAAATGATTGGGAGTAGGTAAAATTATTGTAATTAATGGGTATTATTTCATACATTCCTCTCCATGCATTAGTTATAGGCATGGTCCAAAACATCTAGAAGTGAGCAATCATCATCTAATGTCAAGAAAACTCTCTTTTCATGCACCCTGCACACTTGGCTTCCAAAAAGGAATTATTTTATTATTGAAATCCAATGGATGGAGTTTATTAAAAGTTTAAATACCTTCCATGTCCTTAGAGGCATCGTTCATGCTTTAAAATTAGCTCACATGAAGCTTTCTACCTTTCTCACTAGCTTATCCATTAGGCCTCTTTTGACTAGCTGAGTTGAATCACCTAGTTTTTTCATCTTCAGACTCTTCTTATAGCCTACACAACATAAAAAATGGTCAAACATAGCATGTTTCTCACCCCATCTATACAAGTCCATATATCTAGTTTGCATGTGAGGGAGATTGAATGAGTCATATATAAGTTACAATAGGTTTAATGATAAAAATATTCATTATATTATCTTTCTATCTCCATTTCCATCATCAGGTCTCTGTAAGGGTTTAACAAGGGTTTTAGGCCTGTTTATCCTCCTAAGCTTTGTTCATAAAAGTTTGACATCCAATTTGAAAACCAATTCCAAAAATTAATATTTAAATACCCTTTATAATATCCCTAAACTCCTATTTATCCCATGTAAATCCTCCAGAAATATGTGAGCACTTGAACCTAACCTATTAATCTTTTTTCTCCATTTCTTGCAAGTCTCAGTTATCCTAGGGTCTAAAAGTGGCTTATTTTGGGTATAATTGTCATTATAAAATATTTAAAACCTATGATATAATCAAAAAAACATGTTTCAACTCATTTTAATGTTCATCTCATTATATAATTCTAAGTGACCCCTCACTTGGCTTTAGGCTTGACCCTTGCTTAACATGCTTGACTACACCTTAGAGCTTAGAATGAACTTTGATGGGTTTTCTTGTCTATAAATAGATCAAAAACTTCTCCTATAACCTTATAAACATCAATAAACTTATTATATAACTTACTTTATGTCACAAATTGGATTGACTCTCTATTTGGCCTTTAAGCCTAAATGTGTTTGACAAGCCTACCTAAATATTCATACATCTAGACCATCCTAATTGGTCCCTTGATCCTATGAGGTGTCATGATGTTTCATATGTTAATCATCTTATCACATATTCTATAAATACTAAAACATCTCTTAATACCACTCTTCATTCCCTTTTCCCAAAAATTTGTCAGTCTTGCTCAAGGAGAAATACCCCCTATCTGAGATAAAATAGGGGTACTTCCCCTATTTTATTAGTATAAATGGATATTATAGGTCCTTATTAAAGTTTTGATTATTTCATCCAAAAAATTATATGTCTTTATTTCATTATATTATCCCTCAAACTTTCCAAAAATCAAGATAGGCTCTTAGGGAGAGCATTGTGCAGGGTTTTATGTATATGGACTATGTTTTAATTTTGAAGGGTCTTCTATCTACTTGTATTTCATCATGAATAGACTATATATGTATTTATGGTCATTATTAGTGTGTTATATGTCCCCTAGACATTTAAAATCCCTCTATATTTCTTCCAATACCCTAACCAATCAAGATTGTGTGAAAGGGTTTAATTGTGTTGAGGACAAAAAGACCCTACCTGTAGGTGTTGGTGCTTGTTTTAGGATTGGAAAGGTGATTATCAACCTCCTTTCATTAATTTTAAACCAATTTATACCCAATTTAAACCAAATTTTCAATTTCCTAGTTCCTCTCTATTGCTTTTGAACTTCAAACATGCTCATTGTCTGCCATGTTTGTTGTGGTCAAACATAGTCAACTGTGTTAGCAAGGGTAAAACCCTATAGATGAGGATTCCTCATTAAAAATTTCACACTTAACTTTTATATTTCATGAACCATATGGGATACTCTTGAATCAACCAACCTTGATGACTCCATGTTCAAACTTCTTTCTAGACTATGTGCTCCTACAATTAGCTATAGGTGTGCAATTTGGGAAAAAGGCACACCTGTAGGTGTATATGAGGCCTAAAATAAAATATTCCAAACAATACTAATTATATTTATGCTCAAAATGTTTCAAATAATTCTCTAAGTTGACTATGTTTTAGGTTCACAAGAAAGAAACACCTTTTCTAGCTTTCACCTTTGGTTGGTTGTAGGTGACTATGCCTATGCCATTTGTACGAACTACTCCCACCTTGGTAAGTAAAAAACATCTTCAATGTTCCTCCCTAATGCTTTACATAGTAATTATATTTCTAATAGTTAAATTACATCATCCCACCCTACTAACATGCATTGAGACTCATTTCATTGATTTGAGAGACCAACTTAGCTCACATGACTATAAACATCAGTGATTGGTTTTAGTATTTAGAAGGCAACTTGGAGCTTCTAAATTACCATATTCCACTAAAATTCTCTCTCTAAAATTATTCATGGCTCTTTTATTTGATAAATTATAAAATATATTCTCATTATATGTATATAAATTAAAATAAAACCTTATTATATGATAATCCCCAAACATGGTTGGGCCTCTATTTTGCCCTTTTGGGGACTATGGGCTTGTAACCAGTAATTTGATCTTTTGAAGTGATCTCAACTCTAATTTGAAAAATTGACACATTAAAATAGATATAATAAGCTATAGTATGTTTATTGGGGTCCCAAGTATAGTTCTAATTATTGTTTCAACACCTCATAATGGTCCTTTATCTCTTTGAAGTACCACCTATAGGTGGTCATACAAATGTGCAAGCTGACAATGTAAAGTTGAAAACAATGTGCATGTTTCTAACCTTTCATGAGTTTAGGACTTTATTAAAGGATTTAAAATTTACTCTCTTCAACATATAAAACCATTCTAAGCTCAAAAACGTCTTTCCAACAATAAATCCTCCATGAGAGCACCTGTAGGTGCACACTAGGTTGCTTGTAGGTAAGCAATGGAGAAAAGTATAAGCAATGAACATTGTTTTGTCATCCCATGAATTATATACTTATCCAAATACCTTAAAATTCACCCCTTACATTCAAAATTATCTAAAATATTTGTCAATACCTCATTTTCAATGTGGATTACTCTGTAATAGCACTAGTGCATGCTCATCAATGGTTGCCAAGCTATGAATATTGCATATGACTATAAATTCATGAAAAATACATTGAATAATGAAAATTTTAAGGTGAAGGGGAGAAATATCAAATTTAAAACATTATCAAGGACCTATTCTAACTCACTAAAACCATGAATAAGCATGAAGATATAGAACATGGTGAAAATTTTCCAACAACATAAAATGGGACCAGTCTACAAACTTGAGGTGATTGGAATCTAAAATCAACTCCAAAATTTAAAATAATCATGGGTAACATTATATACTGAATCTAACATCATCTCAAATCATCCTTAATATTTGGTTCATATAGAGCTGCTCAAACCAAGGCAAAACCTATAGGGTACACAAATTAGCAGGTAAACTTGAAAGGTCAACTTCATGAGGATGGTTCATAAAGTTAAGACAACCATTAATCCTAAAAAAAAAATCAAATGGAATATTATTTAGTTTATAATACACCCCTAAGATCATTTTTCTTGAAACCTCTTATGCTTACCGTACCAAGTGCAAACCTATAGGTCACTTATGCTTGCCAAGAAGGGTGAAAAAGAATAAAACTATTTTGAGCCAAAAATGGTATCTTTAGATCACCTCAAACATGTAACTAATCATGATTAATATTAATAGGCATTTTAGTATCCTTTTCCACATGGCACACTTCCCAAAAAAAATGTACAAATGTCATTTTCTTCTCCTTTCACTAAAAACTACATTTTCTTCTAAAAACTTGCCACTTTTTAGTTATGTCAGTTACATAAGACCTCTAAGGACACATGGGACATTAAATCATGATTTTTTAACCTCCATTCTTCCTAATAAATCTTTACAAGTCATTAAATACTCAATTCTGACCCCTAAAATGACTCAAAAAGACATGTTGGCTAATGAAATTGATGACCAAGGCTAACATAACATTGAATGGCATAAAATTATGTATAATACACTTTATTACTAAAATTAATACCCCCTAAAACCTTTAAATTCCATGTTTTTACCTATAGGTGCCCCAATTTAACTTTAAAGTCAAATTTGGTCAATAGGCCTTAGAAATGGCTTGCTAATTGGCAATCACAAGCAAGGATTTAACTTTTCCTTGGATTATTATACCTACTTTGGAGAGCAGACAAACTTTATTGGTCACATAAAATATAAAACATCAATATATTTGTGTAAAATCCTCTTTGAGGCACTTGTTAGTCATTGAAAAAATAAATAAAAAGACAAGCCTTTGAGAGAAAACATGTTTTAAGCACTCTTAGATGGGGAAGTTTGCTTACCTCCACAAGAAGCACAATGTCCACCAAGTACAAGATTTAAAATTACTACTAGTATCACCTCTAAACAACATAAAGTCTTTTATCATCTTACTCTTGAATTTATAGATATATATGTTATTCAGCCATTACATGAACTAGTAGACTCAGATTCCTCTCACTACCCTGAGCTTTAGGGCTCACAACCAAAATATGAAGTAGAAGAAGAGGATTAGGATCAAACACTATCCACTATTTTATAGGATGGATCTACACTCCTTATAGAGAATACCACTAAAGTAAACCTAGGAACTTATGATGATCCTAAAATTATTTATCTAGGATCATCCCTTACTGATGAATAGAGTGACTATATTGTCACCATTCAGAGGGAATTTATTGATATATTCATAGGGGCTTATTCATACATGTCAAGCCTAGACCCTAGCTTGGTTGTGCATCACCTTTTTGTAATCTATATGCCAAGATGGTCAAGAAAAAATTGAGAAAATGCATCCACATATTGTTATTTTAGTGAAGAAAGTGCTAGAAAAATTATTGAGAGCTGGATTCATCAGACCACTAGACTATTTTGAATGGATATCAAATATAGTCCCAGTAAATAAAAAGCCACAGGGCATTCATGTTTGTACTAATTTTCAAGATATCAAAAAATCATGTCCTAAATATGATTTGCCTCTACCTAACATCGACATGATTATCAATTCAACTATTGGATATGAGATGTTATCCCTCATTAACAGCTTCTCAAGAAATAACTAGATCAAGATATCTCTAAACTATGAACACAAGATGGCATTCACCACACCATGGGGATCATTTTGTTACCAAGTCATACCTTTTATATTTAAGAACACTGGTTTCACCTATCAACATGTTATGACTATAATTTTCCATGACATGATGCATGATATTGTTGAGGATTATGTTGATGATATTCTATCAAAATCAAGAACACATGTTAGACATCCTGACATTCTATGGAGAATCTTTGAGAGACTTCATGAGTACAAGGTTTGTCTAAATCCTAAAAAGTGCATCTTTGGTGTCACTTCAATAAAATTTATAAGATTCATTATATCACAAAGAGGGATTGAAGTGGATCCTTCAAAGGTCAAGGCTATCATGGAGATTCATCCACCTTCCAATTTGAAATATCTCCTTAGCCTACAAGGCAAGATTTAGACTATTTTTAGGTTTATTTCACAATTGGTAGACAAGTGTCATCCTTTAAAATACCTCTTTAATAAAGGGGTCAATTTTCAGTGGGATACCAAATGTCAGAAAGCATTTATGAAACTTAAAGCATACTTGGCCAACCTACTAGTTTTGAGACCACCAACACTTGGACAATCATTAGTCATTTATATCTCAACCATAGAACATGCACTAGGGGCACTCTTGACCCAACATGATTAATAAGGAAAGGAATATGTAGTCTATTATTTGAGCTAAAAACTTGTAACATACGAGTATAATTATATACTTTTTGAGAAGGCTTATTTGGAAATGGTGTTCACTTCCTAAAAATTATGACACTACATGTTGAATAATAAAACTATTGTTATTGATAAAGTGGACCCTCTCAAATATTTATTATCTAAAGCAACTCTTATAGGCTACATGGGTAAATCAGTCATGGTGTTGAGTGAATTTGATGTTAAGTACCAGAACCTAAAATCTATTAAAGGGTAGGTCATTACATATCAACTTATAGAAGCTCCCATTGTAGACACTCAACCACTCACATTTGATTTTCTAGATGATTCTATCATGGCAATAGAATAAGTGGATCATGAACATGAATAATGGAGGTTATAATTTTATGGATCTTTCACTTCACATGGATTTTTAGATGGTGTATTATTGGTTACATCATAAAGGGACCTCATCCCCAAGGTATTTCACATCATCTTCAACTGCACCAACAATATGGATTATTAAGAAGCTCTCATTATAGGACTTCATCTTTAAAGACAATGGAATATATAATAGTTAATAGTCTATGGAGATTATAAATTAATCATTAATCAGACCATGAACTAATATCAAACTCAAGATGACAAGATTGTACCCTACAAGCACATTGTGAACAATCTCAAGTCCCATTTCAAGTCCCTATAGTTTGAATAGGTGGCATGGGCCAATAATAGATCAGCCAATGTAATGCCAATAATTAGATCCATGGTACAAGTTACCAGTGATGTCAAAAAATATCAATTTCTCATAGAGAACCGTATACATCCCACTCATATATTTCCATATTTAGAGAGGGTGTGTACAATTTTTGGTCCTAATTTCCCACCTAAACTCCCTTGGTACCAAGACATTTATAACTATTTCCATGACCAAGTTCTTCCCCCAACCTTTCACACAATTGCCAAAAAATATTCTTTCATCACCTAGCCCATTATACCTTCTTGGGAAACATGCTTTATCATAAGGGCTATTTGGAATGATTCTTTATTGTTTATCTTTGGGAGAGTAAACATTATCACTTAAGGATGTCCATGAAAGAATGTGTGGGGCCCACACCAGTGATGTAATCTTGGGTAAAAACTCATCAAAATAGGGTATTATTAGCTCAATATGGAAATAAATGTTTGTAATGATGGTAGGAAGTGTGTTGCCTAATAAAAAAAAAGTAATTTGATACATACACCTTACCACTACAACTGATCATTACACCATGGTTATTCTCTTATAATGGCCATAAACACATTCTCAATGTTACCAAGTATTTTAATAAGTGGATTGAGCCCATGCCTCTCACTTACATCACTAGGAAGCATATTTCTAAGTTTATACATTACCATATCATCTATCGACATGGTATCCTAGCATGTGTTATATCTAATAATGGTGGCTCATTTGTGAACAAATATGTCAAAGCTCTTAGTAACATTTTCAAAATTAAACACAAGAAGTCCACACCATATAACTTGCAAGTAAATAGTCAAGTTGAGGAATCTAATAAAACCATTGTCATAATCCTAAAGAATATTATCAATGACACTGGCCATAATTGGTACTTGCAAATTTTTCTTGCCCTCTGGGACTATCTCACTAGTTATCAAACCCCTAAAAGAGCCACTCCATATTCCCTAGTGTTTGGCACAAAATCTATTATCCCAATCGAGGTTGAGTTATCTTCATTATGAGTATCCTTAGAGAATATTTTTGATGATGAATACTATCGAGTTTCAAGGTTAAAAGAGATGGAACTTCTTAATGGCAATCATTTAGCTTCCCTAGATAACTTGAGAGCATATGAGAATATATTGTGTCACAGATATAACAAGTGCATTCTCCCTAAAGATTTTAAAGTTAGTGACTTGGTCTTGAAGGAGAAATAAAAAAACACTAATGATGAGTGTAAGATTAAGGATAAGTTTTAACCCAATTAGCTGGGTTGATACATGGTTACAACAAACTATGGATAAGGGGCATAAGATTGGCTACTCCAAATGCTGAAGAGCTCTTGGAACCCATGAATATTATACACCTCAAGTGGTTCTATGATTGAAAACATCTTTCACATCATTGTCTATAAGAGCCCTTACTTAGGGGTAACTTGTGTTGAAGTCATTTGCTATCCCATTATATTTATAACTTGTACCATTTCACTCTTGACCATTGTAACCATTGTACCATTCCATTCTAGAGCATTAAAAATCTAGACCATTGTAACCTTGGACCATTGTAACTTGGATCATTTATATTCCACTAAACCAATTTTAATTTCACCCTGAACTATTGTAACCTAGACCATTGTACCCAATACCAATTATGATCTTGATTATGATTCACAGGCATTCTAGACACATTCATCACCTATTTTATAAGTTAGTGTATTTACGTCAATATTCACTACTTATTTTGTAGAAAAGTGCACAAAATTATGTCAGCACATGGTGTTTACATGTTGGATGGTTCTTTAAGACTTCTTCATCACTGCAAAATGTTCTATTTTTTCTAATTTTTGGTAGTCATTGTTGCCTTAACAAGATCACATAGGTGATTACATCTATCATTATAACACTTATCCATAGACATGCATATTTTAGCTACATGGTTCCCTATACCTTTGTTTATATTCACACATTACCATCATATCCAATTTAGCTATCATTTGAACCTCTTGACTGTGGAATTGTATCTCCTCGGTTAAGTAGTTCCTTGTACCTTTATTCATATCATGTTTCTATTGCTTATTCTAAAAACACAAAAATATTAGAAAATGATATGGTAAAAGACCAAAAATGTTACATTTAACCTTTGTTTATTTTGATCTTAAGTACTCTCATTATTTTATGAATAACCTGAACCATGCTCGTATCATTTTGTGAGTTACCATTGTGTGCATTATTTATTTGAACAAGATCCATTATTGTACCCTTGGTTTGAGCCACACTCTCACCATTTTAACAGTTGGATAGTTTAGTCTCTCATAATTCTTAATTGAATTGAGACACTTATAAAAACCCTAAACATTTGTAAAACATTCTAGAAAAACCCTAAAAATTACAAAATCATGAAAATTAGCTTAAATTTTCCATTAAAGATATAAAGCTATCAAAAATTTTGGGTCAAGTTATCTTATTTGTTTAGTTTATTTCTATACCACCTTGGTATTTTTCCTCCCATTTTTAGGATAACTAAATAAGCTTGAGGTTTACACAGACTATGTAGGTAGTACTTAGATACATGGGGTGTCTTGAGTTAGTTTGGTCACACCTCTTTTTTTTCAACCAATTATTTGCCTTAAGGATCTTGGAACTCCTATCTATTTCAAAATTAACCACTTATCTTTTAGTTTTCCCATCCTTATTTTTTTCATCATACACACTCACTATTTTTCAAGTTATTTACACTCTCACCATTTTTTGAGCTTGTTCTCTTTTCAACCTTAGATGTAGTAGACACTCTGAATTCCCAATTCAATACATTTATGGATACTTCTCTTGTCTCTTTTAGTGTGGTTTTAACCTAAACCATACTCTCTCTCTTTTCATGCACTCATCATTTTGTGAGACCATTTCCCATAGTCATCTATAACACAATCATGTCTTTCTCATCAATTTTATTCTATCCCATATCTGAGGAGAACTACATTAGGTCTAAAGTTCATGTTGGACCTTATGTCCATAGAACTATGTAGGCAACATCCACTTGATTGTGCATCTAGAGTCAACTTGGATACCCCTTCCTTTTCTTCTATTTCCCTCATTTTTATTTTTTTTATTGTTTCCTATAGGCTAGGGCAATTTATGTTTGTTTTGTGTTATTATTTCCCTATCACCTAGGGGAAACTTTGTGTCCATTATTCTTGTCTTGTTGTACTGGTGTCATTATCATTTATCTTAGGGGTCACCCTATAATAGAGTGTAACACTTTTATTACACGTCCATAAGAAATTTGTTTTATGTCTACACTAACATTGTGATTAACCATTATTTGTGTTTATTTATTTATTTTTGTGTGCTTAGAATAGTTTGCTTACTAAACTTTTCTTTGCTTTGGATTGTTTAGTTTGTTTTATTTATTATGCTTTGATGTCTCTTCATTTTTTTTATTGGTCTTTTTTTGTGCTTTGATTCTCTTTATATATTTATTTTGGTGTTTTGTTATTCATTCATTTGTTTTTATTCATATTTTGTTATGCATTTATTTTTTTTATTGGTGTTTTTTTGTATATTTCTTCTTATCATTTGTATTCTTGTTTTGTGTTTTTATGTGTTTTATTTCTTTACTTACTCCTTTATTTAGGTTGTTTGTTTGTTCTATTGTGTTTGACTTTGTGAAAATTTTGAGTTTGGTCTTACCTTGGGCTTGACTTGTTTACATTTGTATTTAAATTGTTTTATTACTTGTTTGTTTTTAAGTACACCTTGTTAATGCATGAGTATTGACTATTCATATCTTGATTCCAGGTTATTTTACAATTTGTTTGAGCCTTGTTTTATTATTTACTTATTTTTAAGTACATTATTGTTCCTAATTGAATATTGAGAATTCATATCTTGATTTTGATTTAGTTACATTTTTATATTTTATCTTGTATTTACTTTGCTCTTTTTTGTTTAAATGTAAATAATTGTAACTTTAGTTTTGGTAAATATTTATCATAATCCTTAGCTATAAATATTCACATTTGAATTATTCAATTTTAAAGTTAATATAATGTTATTATAAGTTATTCATACATATGATGCATAATTTCCTTTTTGTAAATTAAACACCAAGTGCTCCAAAGTCCAACAGTCAATGTAGTGTTGAATAACATATCTTAACACACTATCCTACATATCTTCTACCTAAATAGGATATCATAAGACAAACATTGTAAATAAACAAGACTCTCTATACAGGGCATGTATCTCCTAGAATACACATTGGTTCATGATGACTATTTATATGATTATTTTTTTGGCGTGCATCTCCTAAATTATCCTCTAGCATCTAGTCATACATTGATTAGAGAAACAAATATATCAACATCCATATGATAACTAAAGAAGTGCATCTCCTAAAAGATAGCATATATAAACATATTATAATAAGAAAAACATCAATGTAATGTGACACAAAATAATATTAAGAGTCCATGTACAAGTAAAAATAATTCAAAAAAATGAATGTCATATATATGTATCAAAATAATGTTTTATACATTTCAAGAATATTTATACATCTCATAAATATAAATATAGGTAAAAATTAGCTCTTATCATGGTCATCCCTCAAGGGACTCTATTAGAAGCTCTAACCCATGCCTAATGGGGGATAGGGCTATAGATATGGTGGTGAAGTCCCCATGACTACTCGATGTGATGATGGTTATGCCACTGACCACTCTGACTTGATATCATGTCTAAACCTAGCTATCTAACTAGTCTATTGAGATATCATATAGTCTATATAGTATGACACTCTCCGCTATATAATAACTGACCATCTCATATAACCTAAACTAGTAGGCTATCTCATCCTTCATGTGTAGGACATCATCCTTCACACACATGGCATAATCCTTGGTCGCAATCATGTCAACCAAGGCCTTAAGAGTTCTTTGAAGGATTAAATTGACATTTTTAGGTACTTATATTGTTAATGATTATTCATAAAGTTGATGACCTCAACTTATGAACCAATTCCATATATTTGGATTAGGGTAACTCTTTAAATATCTAAGATCTATTTAGACCCATACACCTTCAAATCATAACCCTTATTTATTATTCATCCCTGTTAAGAAGGTTAAGGAAAGGTTTTGAGTAAAAGAGGTCATAAAACTATTTTTTTATGTTTAATTCATATATGAGGTATAAAATTCCTATCATTATGTCTACCAACTCTTTTCCAAGAAATTTTTATCTTCGAAAGGTCTAAAAGCTGTTATGTTCCATAATGAGGTTTGAGAGCTATTCTACAATTTTGACCCTAAAGGTCTCTTTTGAATGTTTTTCTCTTCTTGTCAAAGAGTATAAACATTGTAAAATATTAATTACATTTTTATCACACATTAAAATACATTCATACTTCATGAATAAACCAAAAATTACACCTTTTCATTATATTTATGCAAAACTATCCTTGGTTGTTAATGTTCTTTTTAGATTGCATACCATTGTATGTATATTCCTCTTCAAATAAGCATATTGATGGAATGTATGAGATTATTAAAAGTGTGTAAGATATAATTATATCATTTTTATGGATAATAAACCAATCCCCATCATTATTTTCTCTAATATTGAATTCAAAATGCAAAAGCTCTTTTTAGATCTCTTATAGGCCTAATATCTTTTCCAATGGGTCCTAGCTCCAAATGGTGGTTCCTTCTCATTACATGGAGTATAATTACCATAAAAAAATTATTGAATCCTTATTTATATTTCCTTACACTTGTATTGATTTCTCAAACTCCAACTTGACCCAAAACATGCATCTTTCTTCACATTATTGTATATGGGTATGTAGGTGTACACAACCATACTTAACATGAACATTCATATGAGTTTATTCAAGTTTTGATTCCTAAATTGCTTTGGAATAGTCAGAGAGAGTTGGATGAGGTGTTTTATAACTCTTATTATGTGTGATAAACTCCTCAAATGATCATGAGGCTTTCAAACTCCTCAAAATAGGGACCAAACCTGTAACTCTACATTCCACACTTAGGCTTCATTAAAACTTATCTTTGGAGGTACTCTTAGGAATGTAATTGTGCACAAGTATATTTTAAGGAAAGGTATATTTATTTTTGGTTCTATATTTCTCCCTCCCATGCCTTTATTTTAACAAACTAGTTTGAGACCTCTATCATTCTACCAATTAGGTCTACATGATCCATAAGTAAGTTAGTCAAAGAGGGTTGTATACGATATTTATATCATGGGAGTTGTAAATGGATATAATAATTATGTAGATAATTTATAAACCTTATTTATAACCTTGTAAAAAATTTCATACATTTTTTTATGCTCTTCTATTATTCTAAAACCTCATCAGACAGTAAGACATCTTATATTCTTAGGCTTCTCAATACCATCTTCATGTTAGTGTGCAGTTTGGTAATTTATAAACCCTATGTTAATTTTAAATGAATATAAATAATATTATGGAGGATTTAATATTGATTTAATACCTATTAATTAGTCCTTAAATACAATTGACTCTTCCATGGACAATAAAATATATATGCTCAAGTTTGTAACCTACCTAATATGGAGGTTTCTTGCTTTTTGACTACTCATATGTGCCAAATGATGGCTAAGGGTTATATGAGAGGAATTTTTAGACCCATAATGATATTTTAAGACTTTTTATTGTTATCCCTAAACTTTCAAACATGAACAAACAAGGGAAAGTGTGCCTATGGGTTT